>JAMXKT010000028.1:0-213988 GCA_024211575.1 Phytophthora melonis | reverse complement strand
GTCAACGTCTCTTGCCGTGCGCCGCCAGTGCCTCCGTGGAGAAAAAAGTTGCCGCAGTTGGCGCTGGGATACTGTGAGGCTCACTGCGTCCACACGCGATCCCGACCGCAGCGTGATCGACTTCACAGACTGCCCGCCAGCAGCCGAGCCAACGTCCGTGAACTGGTCTCCGTGTGTGGCCTCCTGACAGCGTTAGCGCTGCCAGACGAATAGCATCGTTTTTAAAGTCCACGAGGAAGGTCGACGAAATGGGCGGGTGGTCCGGACAGCACAAGTTTCCGTCGTCGTTCAGGGGTAAAGTCGCGCGCGTTCTCGTTCTTCCAGCTCTCCTGAGCGATAGAGTGATGTAGTTAAATTGCGACGTCGGAACAGAATCTTGTCCACTGACCTCGCACGTGTCGGGTCATGCGTTTGCTCGAGTCGCACACGATGGCGTCGGCCCCCCCTTTGGCTTGGTGTACACGCCGTCGCGGACGTACTCATTTCGACTCCACCCGTCCGTGGTAGATTCTGTTTGGGGTCGTGTAAGAGTCTCGCTCGGTAGTTCAGGCTCGGCCTTTTCAATACAGCATTCAAGACATCTATCGCGATTTGCCCACCTGTTCCTCCCCGAGGGATAGGCGACATCATGGCTCGAGGGCGAGCAGCAAGCAGAGTGCGCGAGGCTTCACTCCGTGCGTCGCCTCACCAACCGCCAACACCCGCCGATTAGGGCGGGGCGATGTCTGCGCGAGCGAGCAGATGCGAGCGCTGCAGCCCGGATGTTTTTTCCAGACACAGCGCCTACCGCTGAGCCGAGTCGAGCACTCCTCGGAGCCGGGGTGGGGCAGGCCGGCGTAGCGGCGCCCCTCGGAGCGAAGCGAGAGGGGCAGGCCCAGCGGTCAGCGATCCGCAGACGAGAGCCAACGCGCTAGTGTCCTACCCAAGTACGTCATCCTCTCCCGAAAAGCGCGACCAGAAATAGCAGATCTGACCTGCATACGACCCCAAATAAAGTCTACCCTTCGTCCGTTAGCCCTAAACTCGGCAAACTCACGGATGGTGTCATCCGAGCGAGTGTAGCGAGTGTTGGTGTCCCCATGACGATGACCGCGTTGTCAGCAGAGTTGGCAGTGATATACGCACTGAGCTGGGCCAGATTTGCCGCTCTAGCTGCTTCATCTGCGGGCCGTCACCCCAGCGTCCGTGTGCAGGTTGTACAGGTCGAAGGTGACGCCGTCAGCGAGTTGGACCTCCAAGAACGTGAAGCCCTTTGGGCGTGAGGCAGTCGGCGCCGTCGAAGGTGCTGCAGACCTCCCACTCTGGTGCGCGTCAAGTCCGTGATGTTGCTGAACGAGAAGTTCGACAGCGAGTTGAGACCGTCGCCGAACGGGACGCCGCCGCTGGTGGCCGTTCGGTACAGATGCGAGTTCTCCGGAGTAGACGTAGGCGTGGTAGTTGAAATCCTCCTGCACGTTCACGACGTCCCAGTTGCTGATGCGCCTCCCGATCTCGACGCTGTTCGCGGACGGGTTTCCGCTCGACAGGATCGCTGGGAGACCCGCGACGTTGTAGCTCATGACGCTGAAGCTGTTCTCGACCGGGAGCGCTGCATCGTTCGAGTAGCGGGGGGCGATAGGATGCGTGTGGGCTATTGGCGGCAAGTTGGTGAATGCAGTCCGGCGGAGGGGGGGGGGGAAGTGAATTCAACTCAACGGATCAGTCGACATTTCATCTGCAACATTGCACACGGCTGCGTGGTGCCACCTCGGGGCAGTATCGTATCAACCGCGATCACGCACAGTTGAATCCTGGACTCATCGTTGTGAGCTGCCTGCCCTCTGCAGGTGGCATTTCGTGGCGTAGCTTTAGTCTGCGCTATTACACTCCTGGCCACAATAATACGGCCACCCCCAAAAATCCCCATAACTCTATCAATTTTGCTTATTATGCGGTGCGGTTTTGACGCAAGTAGCAGAACAGGGTGTAAATGGCCTGACATGTGTTAACACTCGCGTTTTTGCAATCTAACGTGAGGCTCACATACAAAAAACTGTTTTGGCAAGGTGGTCACAACTTACGGCCACCCCATCCCCATACAAAATCCTATACTAATGGAATGCTTGTACAGAGTGATTGTCGTGCAAATGACTTGAGATTTGTATGGGTCATGTTAGTGAACCTGAAAAACCCTTCTTCTTGAAGAGCTAAAGGGACGTGGATGACTGCAGTGGCAGCAAGTAAGACATATAATGCTATAACCGAAGTTAGAACAAGCATTTAGGCTTCAATTGACATACACGAGTACGATTCGACTCGTCACTCTTTGATCAAATCTTCCCATACAAATCATATGGACGTTGTGACGACGCTACTTTAGTTTTACGTTGGCATCTAGATCTCCCTCAAAATTACCCGAAAGCCCGGCAATTTGCTGGAGCTGTAGTTTATACTTATGCTAAGACGAGCAATGAACTCATTTTTCTCTACAACGCGATTTAGTCCAACCACGGCGTACACTAACATGACCCATACAAATCTCAAGTCATTTGCACGACAATCACTCTGTACAAGCATTCCATTAGTATAGGATTTTGTATGGGATGGGGTGGCCGTAAGTTGTGACCACCTTGCCAAAACAGTTTTTTGTATGTGAGCCTCACGTTAGATTGCAAAAACGCGAGTGTTAACACATGTCAGGCCATTTACACCCTGTTCTGCTACTTGCGTCAAAACCGCACCGCATAATAAGCAAAATTGATAGAGTTATGGGGATTTTTGGGGGTGGCCGTATTATTGTGGCCAGGAGTGTAGTCTTTGCGTAGACTAAAATCTGCTCTTAAAACTCCTTCGACCTCGAACAAGTGTCGTTGAAGCCCGTCCTCTTCTTCGCATAAGTATCCAACGTGCACCACCCAACGCCTTTCAAATCCGTTATTTTGAAGCCATCTCCACTCGAGCATTATCCGCTGACACTCGTGCTGTAGCCGACTAGACGAGCATGGGCGTGCAGAACCTGTGGGTGCTGCTGGCCCCCGTGGGGCGGCAGATCGAGATCGAGTCGCTGGCGGGCCAGGTGCTGGCGGTGGACGCGAGCATCTGGCTCACGCAGTTCGTCAAGGCCATGCGCGACGACGAGGGCAACATGATCCGCAACGCGCACCTGCTGGGCACGCTGCACCGCGTGGCCAAGCTGCTCTACTACGGCGTGCGCCCGGTCTTCGTCTTCGACGGACAGACGCCTGAGATCAAGAAGCGCACCACTGCCAGGCGCCGCAAGCGCCAGGAGCAGCAGAGCGCCAACTTGCGCCACACGGCGCAGCGCATTCTGCTCAACCGACTCAAGCAGCACCGACAAGAGGTGCGGCGGTAGAGTGGAAGGAGTAGAGTGAGTTGAGCTGATGTGTCTGTGTTACTGTGGAATGTTATAGATGAAGAAGAACGGAGGTGCACCTGCCCCGGCAGTTGCTCCGGGGTTCACTCTACCCGAGGCGTCAAAGAAGACGGACGAGGAGAAGGAGACGGAGGAGGAGGAAGAGAAGGTTGAAGCTGAAGTTGCTGAAGCAGTTGAAGAAGAGAAGAAGGAGGAAGAAGAGAGGGAACAAGAGGAGGAGAAGGATGGCGTGCAGCAGGTCTGGGAGGCGGCCGCAGACCAAGAAGGAAGCGCGGACGAGGACCTGACGCTCGACGACATTGATCTGGATACGTCGCGGCTGTCGAAGATCGACCTGCACGCGGTGTTCTCCTTGCCGCCGCACCTCCAGAAGGACATGATCCAGAAGATCCTGCGCGATCGGCGCCAGGAGGTAAGGGACCAGTTCATCCCATTGGCGGGCAACCCGGAGAAATACTCGCACACGCAGATCGCCGCCTTCTTGCAGACGAGTGCGCTGAACCGACGGATTGAAGCTGCTAAGAGGCAGAAACGGGAGGAGGAGATGCAGGTGCAAGGCGGAACGGGGCTGGGGCAGGGGCATCGCATCAATTCCAACAGCAACCGGTTTTACATCTACCAGAAGGACACGGAGCGCAAGGAAGAAGAGAAGGAAGAAGGCCAAGACGTGGACGAAGTGGTCGCTGACATCGAGCGACATGACATGGCAGAACGGAGGTCAGCTATTGGATCGGCACTCGTGAACCAAGGAGAAGGCAAGCGCCATGCAGGGGATGCATTCTCGGCGATGGAGAAGCGGCCATTGTCTAAGTTTTCGCCAGGGAAGGCCGGCTTCGTACCGGACGCTTCAGCGACTGAGGTCACTGCGGCGTGGGTGGCACGGCACCAAGTCCGAGTGAAACAAGAGCCCATGCTCGCGATTGAGAAGCTCCGCCTCGCTCGACTCAAGAAGGATGAACCCCACCGTGAAGCGCCGTCTTCTCCGCATAAAGCTCCCCCACAGTCGCAGCAAAGCCGCCCTCTGCGAGTGCAGTCAGCGTCTCGTTGAAACTTGAAGATGTCGACCCCAAAGAGATCGAGCGATTTCAGAAGCTGTTCCCGGCTTCTATTGCTGATTATGTTCCTGCCAAGGTGGCGATTTCCAAGGATGATGATGACGACGACGATGTTGACTGGGAAGAGGTAGCGGCACCAGCAACACAGCCCTCAAGTGTTTCTTTACCTCGTGAAAGTGGTGGTCAGCAGGCTACACGTCAGGTAACGGTAGCATCGTCTGCAAACACAACTCCTTCGGATGTAAAGGTTGCTGGGGATGGGAATGCAGAAAGTGATGCAGAAATGGACTGGGAAGACGTCCCCACTGAAGCCGCGCCAGCTAAGGACGCACCTGCCGATTCGCCTGGTCCAATTGTCGTTGATTCAAGCCCGCGCCACGCAGAGGAAGAAAAACTAGAGGCTTATGGTGGGGGCTTCATGGTTGAGGAGGAGGAAGAAGTAGAAAAAGCGACAGGCCGAGAAGAGGACGAGGAAGGCACGGACGAGTTGTTCCTGACGCTCAAAAATGAGATGGAAGACGCGAAGGCGCACGAAGATCTGGATCTACTCAAAGATGAGGCGCTGCAGTCTGCAATGGCGACTGCTTCCAATCTTACTCAGTGGGCAGCCGGTGCTGTACGCAGAGCATTACAGGCGCACTCGCAACTTCATGGTGGAAGACTTGGAGCGTACGGAAGTCCGGGTGGAACACTGAGAGAAAGTATGACAACTCACACTCCTCCTGGTAAAGGCACTGCCGAGGCGCCCGTGGAAATTCCAGACGAAGAAGAAGAGACCAAGCCGTCGTTACCCAGTGCCAGTCATGCTGAAGTGGTTGTTATTGAAGACGAGGAGGAGACGCCAAGTGGCGGTACGGCACTCACGGAAGAAGAAGAAAGCCGCGAACAGCTGCAAGCCGCTCTGGCAGCTTCGATCGCGAGTGAGCAAGAGGAGTTGGAGGAGAAGCCTGCAGGCTCGCGCGTTCGTTATCTCCAGTACTCGCAGCCGAGTGAATCTCCTCGTTCCAGTCCAAAAGCAGATACTGTAGTCGACGCAGCACTCGAGGAGGTGGTGGATACGGCGGCACTGCAGAAGGAGCAGCTCGAGCTGAAGAAGCTTCGTAGTCGACAGCTACGCGACACGGAAGGGATCTCCGACGACATGGTGGCTGAAGTGATGGCGCTACTGCGTTTGTTCGGTGTCCCGTTCCTCGTGAGCCCCATGGAAGCCGAAGCGCAATGTGCGGCGCTGGAGCAGTTGGGGCTGGTGGATGGCGTTATTACAGATGATAGCGATATCTTCCCGTTCGGCGGTCAGCGCGTCTACAAGAACATTTTCCACCACCAGAAGTTTGTCGAGGCCTTTTCGGCGCGTGACATTGAGCGGGAGCTGGGCTTCGCGTGAGCAGATCATTGCGTTGGCGCTGCTTCTGGGAGCGACTACACGGACGGCGTCCGGGGTATTGGCATCGTGAACGCTACGGAGATCGCTGTAGCGTACCCAGGAATCCAGGGGCTTCGCGAGTTCAAAGAATGGGTGCGCGAGTTTGACGTTGCCAAGGAGGCTGAGCGTGTAGCGTCTGCTGGGTCCAAGAAGAAAAAGAAGAGCAAGGAGAAGACGAGCGACGAGCAGGACGGCGACTCGGAGGAAGCCAGCGACTCGGAGGACGACGAAACAGTGCGAGAGCGATTCCAGCGATCCCATGCAACTGCGAGACGGAAGTGGGAGCTAGGCGATGAATTCCCCAGCAAGCAGGTGGTGCAGGCGTACATGGCTCCCCAGGTGGACCGCTCCGAGGCTCGATTCTCGTGGAGTGCTCCGGACCTGTCAGCGCTGCGTAACTACTGCGCCAATGCCTTCGGATGGGATCAGCAGAAGAGCGATGGCGTGCTACTGCCCTCGAGGAGAAGGCCAAGAAGGTAGCGACTTCCAGGCAGCCGGCAAATTCAGACGCGCTTGGATCGGTTCTTTACGAGCTACGATGACCAAGTGCACTACGCGCAGATCAAGAGCAAGCGCTTGCGTTCAGCCGTGAGTCAGCGCACGGGCAGCAAAGCTACCAAGAACAAGAAGCAGAGAAAGTGAGACCAGCGCCTTGAGAGGTGGTGGGGGTATGGTATTTTATTCAAATGGTGAGTATCGTGCTGCGGCTTTCCTTGTCTACTTATCGGATTGTAGCAGTCGATCCGCCCCCAATCGACGACGCCGCCCCCGTGTGACTTCCGTCTCCAATCCCTGCTGTGAAGGTAACTACGGCTCCTCCAGATTGAGCTGCGGCTGCAGCAGCGGCGGCCGCCTTCTTCTGAGCTCGTTGTGCGTCGATACGGCCTTGCACAATAGCCGTGAAGTCCATCATGTACGCCGCGACGACGTCCAGATCGATCATAGCGCGCTGGCCGTGGTGGATCACATCCGCCTCGGAGATGCCGCTCGCCGTCTTGCCGCCGCCAGCAGTTGCAGACGCAGCGGAAGACGCAGGAGCTCCTCCGCCACCAGAGCCTGAGCCGTCGTGACTGTCATTGCTGGACTGGTTGCTGCTGCTTCCTTGGGCGTGGTAACTCCTCGACGTGCTTGAGAATCTGGCCGTGGATGCCGCTGGTACACCGCTGCAGGAGGTTGCCGATCGCCATGATGATCTGACCTAACGCCAGTGTCTTCTGTGTAGTCGCTCGAAGACTCGCGTCGGTCTCGTGCTGCAGCCTTACGCCCTGCAGTTCCTCCCGCTCAAGGGCTCGTTGGAGCGCGGCGATGCGGTTGTTGAAGGTGAGGATCTCGTTGGCGCGCTCCTTCTGGAAGGCCGCGAACTCGAGCCGCTTGACTCACTCTCCTCTTCGTGCGTGATCTGGTTCTGGCTCAGGTCGCGGTTCGTCTCGCGCAGCGTGTGGTAGCGGTTCACCGTCGCTCACTTCCGGGTAGTCCTCTGGCACGGCCTCCTGCACCAGCTCGAGGTAGCGCGTGTACTTGAGGTGGTGCCGCACCTGCGCGCCGAGTGCGTCGCTCTCACGCTGCAGCGCCGCGAGCTGCGCCTGCAGCCTCGCGACCTCCTGCTCCTTGTTCATGCGCTGCTTGACCTCGTCGCTCGCGCGCTTGACGGCGCGGTTGCGCTTGGACTCGTTCTCCTGCAGGAACTTGTTGAACTTGATGAGCGACTCCTGCAGCTCCAGGTCCTTCTTGCGCAGGCCCTCCTCTCGGCGGTGGAAGGCGCCTCGCGGCGCGCGAACTCCTCCTTCTGGGCGTCCAGCGCCTCCTGCACCTCGAACATCTGCCGGCGCTTCTCCAGCAACCGCGTGGCCGGCGACACGTGATCCAGCGTCAGCGTCTGCGGCATCTTGGACCTGTCGGTGGGTGATGAGGTAGGTGGTGGTAGGGCATGTGAGCTCAACGAGATACCAAGCATGGACACAGGACAGCACTGTACTACCGACCGATTCATGATCATGGAGGCGCCGGCGCTGGTCAACGCGCTGCTGCGAGGCTCCATCTTCTCGGGTATGTCTTGGGAATGGCAACGCCCGCTCAATGTAGCCATCTATTCTGAGCCTTGAAGTGGACGGATCCTGTGTTGCAGCATGGATATGCCGCAATGCAGGCCGGATCTTGAAGCGTCGCCGACCGGTGGTAGTGTTGAAGCTGCCCTGGGCCCAGTATCCACGCCGCGAGTGAATTCCGAACAAGTTGGTTGGACGCGTACCACACCGCCATCGATAGCGAATCCGCATTGACCATGACTGGAGAGGAAAACGCCGCGTCTCATGACGCTCCCAAGCAGGATGGCAGCGAGTGGACGAGCTCGCGACGCAGCGGCCGACGAGCGCGAGCTGCTGCCAGCCGGCGCCAGAACGGGGCGTCGGTGGCGGATGGCGAGGAGCTGCGGGTCGATACGCGGCCCAAGGAGGAGGTGGAGAGGTCTGCAGAGGACGACAGAGAGTGCGTTGGTCGGGAGGATCAGCGAGAGACTGGACGGGGTAGGAGCAGCACGGGGAGCGAGCATTCGGACCAGCAGGAAGAGCCCGTGATCCCTGTGACGGTGCTGACGTCGATGGAGGCGGAGACCAAGGCTGCCAGCAACAGAAACAGTGGCTTTGTGCCGGCGGAGCACGTGGCTGGGAAGGACGAGGGGACGAGACGGAGGATGACATCGCGTTGCTGGAATACTTGTCCGGTGCCGAGAGCGACTACTACGAGCTGGACCGGGCGAGTCGCAAGGGGAGGACGCAGATGACCCAACGCCCATTATGTCGCTCTCTCCTAGGTCGTTTGACGAGAGTCTAGGGACGCCTGGAAGCCCGGAAGGTTTGCTGTCAGTTGAAGAACATGGCGGCTTCGGGCGCTCTCCGATCCGGTACACCACTGTGACTCGACGCACGATGGTGCACGCGCAAGAAGCTCCGCGACAGGCGTCGACGCAGGTGGTTGAGTCTCCCCTGGCTCGAGGGATGACGAAGACACGCACGCGACTCAAACTACCGAGGCGAAACAAGCGACGACATCGCCAATGCCAAGACAGACGGCGCAATCTCGACCTGCGGCACCACAAGGCGAAAGTGAGTGGGTAGCGTGCGAAACGGAAGACGGACTGACGTACTACTACAACCAGCGCACGAAGGAGTCGCAGTGGACGATCCCGTCCCCTCCAGGAGTTCGGTCGTATACCAGCGAAGAACTGTTTGCAGCGGTGTCAGCTGAAGAGCTATCGGAGTCGGACTCCAGGCAGCTGAGTATCATGCTGCACTCAGGTGTGGACCTCCAAGTCGTTAATGCCGACGGTCTCACGCCTCTGCACGTTGCGTGCAAGATGGGGAACGAGCAAGCCGCGTCGCTGCTGGTTTACTACGGAGCCAAGTTGGACGCGAGAGCTATTCGTGACGACGCTACGCCGCTCATCTTGGCTTGCCGAGCAGAGAGCGAAGGCATCGCTAAGCTTCTGGTCGAGTCGAATGCGTCGCTGTCAGCGCGTGACAGCAGTGGCAACACGGCGCTTCACGTGGCAGTTCTCACTGGAAACGAAGGCCTGGTGATGTTTGTTTTACGCGGCTGTGATCAAACCTTACTGAGCCAGAAGAATAACGAGGGCGAGACATCCCTGCACATTGCTGCAAAGCTCGGATATTTTGGAATTGTACGGAGCCTGCTAGCGTACGGGGCAAGCGCAAAGGACGAAGACTCTCAAGGGCGCACGCCACTAATTTTGAGCATTTTGGAGAATCACGTTGAGTGCGTTCAGCTCCTGCAGGGCGTAGAAACTAATGAGAGTCCTGCTGCTCCAGCTTCGACTCCCTACTACAGCGCTGCCTATTCGAGTGATCGCCGGCAGGGAAGTGGTGCCGAGCGAGACGCGTTGACGGTCTTGCACTCTTATCTCTTCCAGATTCTTCCGAATCACTCGGCCTCAGAGTCACAAACGGTGTATCAACTTGTCGAAGAAGTCCGAGGGCAAATCGGAGCTCTCAATGCAAGTCTGCAGGTAGCATTTGTAAACTTTGCAAGTCTGGGTGAGAGTTGATATACTGACGATTGCTATGTCAAGGCATCAAACAGTCGAGAAGCCCACTACCGAGCGCAGGTGGAAGAAATGTCCTCGCATCTCTCAGCCAGCGCCGACGAGCTGAAAAAGGTTTTTCACTCTGTTTGCTGATGCGGCTAAACTATGGGAAATGGTCTAACTGGTCTTTTGTATGTTTCGTCTAGGAGCAAGCGCTGCATGCTGACACTCAGAACCAACTATCAGTACGAGAACTCGAGTTGGATGCTAGCCGAGTGTCACATCGAGCTTTATCATCACGGTGCGAGCTACTGGAATCAATTGCCCGTAATGCACAAGAGAAGCTGGGAAGAGAGCGCCTGGAGCATACTCGCTACGAGGAGAGCATGCAGGAGAAGCTTCACCGCAGCTTACAAGAGAATGCTAACGTTATCGAGTCGTGTAGACAACTTCAAGCAGCCTGGAGCGAACGACAGCAGCAGCAACAACAGCAATATGATCCGCGACTCGGCCGTCGCGATAGCCAGGGGTTCTACGAGATCTCGGAGGATCTGGCCCATTTGGAAAGTGTGCAAGAGTCTATAGGAGAAAACTACCATCTCCTGGAAACTGAGGGATCTATGAGCATTGCGTCCGGGAACCAGTCACGAGAACGAGCTTCGAGCGACTATCAACAGCAGCAGCAGGAGCACTTGGAGCCCTACCGCCACTCTTTTGAGCAGTATCAGTACGACAACACGCCCGAGATTCTAGACGCTCCACCACCGCTTCTGGATGACCCAGACGAATCTCCTACGCACAAGAGCAGCTCAACTCCCCCGATATCTCCGTCACGCGTCGGTGCTGTCTGGAACCGGTTCTTTGAGAACGTGGGGCATGCCGCAGAAGCACACGACCGGATTGATCCCAAGTCGTACGAGTCATTTGGAGGAGGCCAGCCTGCGCGCGCGTATCCGTCAGGCCCACAGGCTTTTGACGCGGTTCGGAAGAATGATTTACGGAAACTGCAAGAAGTTTTACTGCGAGGCGTATCTCCCAACCAGCGAGATGTCGCCGAGAAGGGCACGCCTCTCCACCTGGCGTAGGGATACTGCGTACTGTTGTCGTCTTTGTGTACCAATAGCGGTCGGAAGCTCATAACTTTGCTGTGCTTGTACGTACGCACGCAGATGCGAGCTGGGTGACATTGACTCGGTGATGCTCCTCAGTGAGTTCGCTGCGGATCTCGAAGCTCGAGATGAATCGGGAAACACGCCGCTGCTCGCCGCCTGTTTCCAAGGCAACTTTGAATGCGTCAAGTTCCTCCTGCAGAGCGCCGTCAGCCTCCGAGCTGTAAACGACAACGGCGACTCTGCTCTGCATTTGGCTGCATGGGACGGCAGCATCCAGTGCGTCTTGATTCTGCTCGAGTACGGCGTGGATCCCATGGCTACCAACCGGTTCGGGCTAACGGCACTGGGGAACATGAAGACTCGATCTCCGATGCGACACAAATTTGACGATTTACCGGAAGATCACCCCATGCGTCGGACCCTTGTAGTGCTGGACGAAGCGGAACGTCAGAGGCTGCAGGTAGGCAAGCATCTGTACAGTCGTAGTATTGGCTGCGATGACCAACTAATGATGTTCACCCAGCAGGTAGTTGAAGACCAGTCGACAAGCACCGAAGACGCCACAGAGCATCAAGCTCATCCTCTCAAGCAAGAGAATGGCGACACTCCAGTGAAAAGAGCTTCGTGGACGGTAAGACGCTTTGGTGCTTGTTTGCGACCTCAAACCAGTTAACTCACCGTGAACTATAGCAATGGCTTCTTGGTTTCCGCGGCTCTCACCCGGGTGAATCGATTTCTAGCAAACCTGAACAGGATCAGAAGAATGAGCTCGGTGACGCCAACACGTCGACTACCATGACTGAAGACAACGAAGGCGACAGCGAAGACGCCGACGACTTCGCGTCGTACGAGGAGTCTCGACTCATGCTGAGCGAGACGCAGTACGAGCCGTTGACGCCGCCACCAGAGATTGAAGAAGCGCTTCGGCGCGCGAAGGCGGTTCAGCTCGGTGATTACTGCGAGCCGCCGAGCCCCGCAGCGTCGGCCCCACGCACCCGGTCACGAGGCACGATCTGTCCAAGCACGTCAACTTGTCTCCGAGCGTTCGAAACCCCACGAAGCCCCATCCGCCCGCAGCTCCGACCAAAATCCGAGCTCGCTACGTCGACACCTTCAACTCACCGTAACTAAGAAGCTGCATCAGTGTAGTCGCCCCCTTGTTATGACCACTTTTTATTCGAGTGCTCGGGCTTTTTGTCAAAAGTTTTTGAAACGTTTTTACGTTGAAGTGGAGTTTTATGCACCGATTACCAGCTGGAACTGGTCTCCTAAACTTGTCAAGTTGCGCAACATATCCATTTTCCGTTGCCCTCGCGTTGCGCATCGTGTGCCATCCCACCAAGTGCAACTTTCCTGATTCGGCGGAAGAATCGAACGGCTTCTTGCGGCTGCTGGGCACATTCGACCGAGCCAGCCGCGCGCCTCCTGCCCGAGCCATGATGGCGACTCCGTCCAGCCCCATCCTGCGCGCAAAGAGCCGCTCGCTGACGCCCGACGCCGCCGTGAACATCAGCTCCAAGCTGCGCCGCAACTCGCTGGTCAGCGACCACGAAGACATGGTCCTGCTGCGCGAGAAGCTCACGCGCATCGCCGTGGGGCGCCACCACCGCCAGTTCGACGCCGCGCCAGGCGCCCAGGCCGCCATCGACGAAGAAGAACAACAGGAGGAAGAGGAGGAGCGACTGAGACGCAGACGCAGCAGCGGAGCCGCCCACGAGCACTTCAAGGTATTCCCGCTGCTGCCGCCCGAGCGTCCGAGCACGCCGCCATCGTCCCCGCAGCCGCGCGACAGCTGCGCAAGCAGCTCTGGCTCAAGCAGCAGGTGGCCAAGACAAGAAGAGGAGAGGAGGAGGAGAGGCACGACGCTCGACTGGACGCCATGATGAGTGTGGACGAGGTGGAGATCACCCCAATGGAGGACGTGGAGGAGGACAATGCCGTGCACTCGCCCCCTCGAGGACGCAAGAGTCCGCAGGCGAGACTGTCCATACCTGGCCACTTGAGAGTCATGTCGTCCTTCAGTGTCCTCAACAAGTACCCGGAAGGACTGAGGAAACGCAAATCTGTCCACGTGGACGCTGCTGGAGACGGAGAGGACGACGCCCCGCGTGTCAGCTTGAAGAAAACGTCCAGTCAGATTAATCTCTTGGCCACCGCCAGCGGCAAACTGTCCCGCAGCAGCAGCGCCGGTGGAGATTTGTTCCAGAAGTTTGCAGCTAGGCAGAGGCGCGAGCAGGACCAGGAGATGGATGACGCCGGCTGCACGACCCAGCCGCAGTCCCCGCAGAACTCGCTGTTTGGCAATAAGCACGGGCGACTATCGGCGTGTTCCTGAAGGAGCAGAGGAACTCCTTACAGGGATCTTGATACTCGACGACCTCTTGCAGGTCAGCACTTGGAATGAGTATCGTGGATGGTGCTATCTCCTGGCTGTTGTTGAGCACAGCGGTGAGTTAGAGCGAGAAAGATTCCACCGCCGATGAAGCGGTAGTTCGCGCGGCCTGCAGAGGTGGCAGCGAAGATGCGGTCGAGCCCTGCATCTTTGAGGAAGACATGAGGGGAGAAGCAAGTTTAGTGTTAGTGCGCGTGTGCATACATGTCTCCTCCATCACCATCAGGCACCTCTGCGTTGAATCATCAGCGTGGGAAGATGTCAATTGAGGCGTTTTGGATTCTTCACAAAGCGCCAATGATCAATATGGGGGTTTCTTGCTGCAGGCTACATCGTCCTGCAGGTGTTGCTGGTCTGTCGTCAGTCGACACAAAGTCTACTTGACGTAGCGTCACTCTTGGTTTCACCCATGTATTATCAGCATGCTGGACACCTTCGTCTTCATGCATCGAGGCTGTTGCGCTAATTAACAACCAAAGCGGTTGGTTCCCTCACTCCCCCTCCTCTTCAACTAAAATTGCCAAACGAGCTGAACGCCTGCTGCTGTCGCTGCTGTTGCTGTTGTTGTTGCTGCTGCATCGCAGCCATGTTGCCGAAGCCACCTTGGTTCATCATGCCACCCATACCAGGCTGCTGCATTCCCATGCCCGGTTGCTGCATACCCATTCCTCCCATCATGGGGCGGGGCTGCTGCATGCCCATGCCACCCATGGGCATCCCGCCGGCGCCCATTTGCATTTGGCCGTACGGCTGCTGCTGCATAGCCGCCTGGCCCATTCCGTAGTTCATTCCACCCATGCCAGCAGCGCCCATGGGGTTCATGCCACCAGCACCTCCCATTCCAGGCTTGCTGGGCATACCGGCAAGCGTATCCAGCCCACTGAAGCTGTTGCGTCCTGCGTTAGACTGCTGCGGTTGCTGCAGGCCCGGACGTCCTGCGTTGCTGCTGTTACTGCCGGTAGAACTTGCCAAGTTGTTGAGATCAAAGAGAGACGAGCCAGCACCCCACGCGTCGTTGCTCTTCTTCTCAGGCTGCGGGCCAGAGTTCGTTCGGGACTGACTGGGACCGGGGTTGGAAGCCGTCCGACTCGGAGCTTGGCCCTGCATGTTCATGCCACCTTGCATGGGCTGCTGCTGCTGCACGCCTCCTGCATTCCGCCAAATTGGCCAAACTGCTGCTGGTGGTTGAAAGCGGGAGCCGGAGGAGCCGTGGCGTTGCCTTGCTGGCCGAACGCATTGAAACCCTGCTGCGCTGGCGGGGCGGGAAAGCAGATAATTGTTGGGCGTTTCCTTGAGCAGGAGCAGCAGCACTGCCGAATGCATCAAAGGATGACTGCTGTTGCTGCGGCTGAGCAGCACCGAACGCGTTAAACGACTGCTGAGGTGCAGGTGCCGCGTTTCCAAATGCGGCAAACGAAGCGGCCTGTGGCGCCGCCGCAGCGGGGGCAGCAGGAGCCGGCGCAAACGGGTCGAATGTGTTCGCTGCGGGAACAGCTAGGAACAAAAAATCGTTAGCTCGTCTTGATCCTTGAGTCGGTTCAGGAAGCACAATGCATACCTGGTGCAGGGGTGCTGAAGAAGTCGCTATCCAGAAGGGAGGGGGCTGCAGAGGGGGCCTTTGCTGCAGGCTTGCTCTCCGGTTCCTGCGAGCACATCATTTTTGTCAGTTACCATATTGTAGCAAAACTCGGATAACAAGGGAATGCAATGCAACGCACCTCTTTCTTCTTCGCAGCAGCCTTGCGCTTCGACGAAGCCGTTCGTCGCTTCGAGCGCACTTCCTCCTCAGACTCGGATTCGTCGCTACCGTCATCTGCTCACAGACACCGATCGATTAACTTTAGAGTCACAAAGTTCGCCCACGTCAAGCAATCACAAAGCCCACATACCACGATCGTCATCAGCATAGCGGCTGGAGTAGCTCTTCTCCTTCTCTTGGTAGTTCTTGGAGTCATTGTCACCGTAGCCTCTGCTGCCTCCACCGCCGCTGTAGCCACCACCACCGCCGCTGTAGCTCGTACTGCCACCGCCGCTGTAACTGCTGCCACCTCCTCCGCTATAGCTGTTGCTGCCTCCACCACTGTAGCCGCCCCCTCCACTGTAGCCGCCGCCTCCGCTGTAGCCGCCGCCACCTCCTCCACTGTAGCTGCTGCTTCCGCTGTAGCCACCTCCGCCCATGCCGCCGCCAACGCCGCTGCCAATGCCCACGTACTTGTTGCGCAGACGCCCGGCCTTCTCACGCTCAGTGCGGATCATGTCGTTGTCGTTCAGCATGTCCACCAACTGCTTGGCCTTGTCACGGACTGGTAAACCACAGTAAACACGCAACGAATCAGCAACATCTCCTCAGCTGCATTGGTACAACGTCCATCATCCTCACCTCCGTTGCCCCTGTCGACGGATCCGTCGTGGTAGGAGAAGCCCGAGAGGTGGCGCAGCTTGAACATGTGGTCGCGCGCGTTCTCGATCACGCGCTCCGTGCCGTTCTTGACCAGGTGCTCCAGCAGACTCAGCGCCTTGTACACGGCGCGCCACTGGCGGCCCTCGGCGTCCAGCGCCTCCCAGATCTTGCGCATGATGACTCCGTAGGCCTCACTACAGTTGCAGAGCACCAGGTGCATTAATTAGCAACGACAGACCAGCGGCAGATATGACGTGGTATGGCGTCAGCACACGCACTAGTCGTAGGTGAGCTGCGAGATCTCGTTGAGCAGCGTGCTGGACGCGCCCCAGTTCTTGTTGGACAGCGCCTCCTCCATCTTGCGCTCCACGTCCGTGCCCATCTTGGCCTTCACGGCGCTCTTCCTGCACATAGAGAGCACAAGATCCGTTATCAGCGCCGCGCCCGCACGAGCAGACCAGAAGCTCCGTTGTGATGCTTACGCGTCGTCCATCACGTTCTTGAGCTTGTCCAGCGAGAAACGATCCATGGTGGCGACTATCTGGATGGATGGATTAATGGCTTGCTCTCTCTCTCTCTTCTCTTCCCTGTCTTCGGCCGCTCGCTCGCTCGTTGCTGAGCTCGGCGCGCGCTGCTTGCGGGTCTTGGGGCCGGGAGTGCGGAATGCTCGACGCAGGCGCCCCCACGTATGTGATTTCGGACAAGCGAAGGGACACCGCGGCACTTGGACTTTGTATGCTGTATCTTTGCGATTGGCTGGCCCAACCCGCGATTCGCGGGCCGCGATCCACGGGGCGGGATGATAAGGCAAAATGCCAATTTGATGTCCATGGTGAGTGAATCGCACATAAGCGTCGATAACTTCACAAGTAATGGTCGGTTTGCGGAGCTGCTGGCACCGTTGGAAAGAGGAGACACAGGCAGATTTTTGTGAATTTTTATGCATTAAGTCATGCAGTTTTGAGAGCTCTTGGAGGCTGACAGTGTGATACATCGGATTGACGCCCCTGCCAGTTTGATGTCCATGTTTAGACTGGATTTCACTATATGAGACGAGTCGATGGGTAACCTTAGGGGCTAGGGGAACTCGAGCCTCTCAGAGGTCATATTGACAGATGATCACAACTTAGGTGAGTTTATCAAGTCCTACAACCTACACCCATGCTTCCGTCACAATCTCGGGTTGGTCTACTTGCGGCTTTCTCGCTGGCAGTCTTTTGGGTTGCTTGGCGCGCTTGCTTGGCGTTTTGCTGTCCTCTTCAAGAAGCTTGTGTCGCGAGTGCCCTGGATGGGACGGTCAAGCGTTGTGTGGAAGCTAGAACGGTTAGGCAGTAGAACACAGAGCTAGAACAGAGCTAATACGCAAAAGCTATCAACTTGTTCTCTCCAGTGCAGATTCACGACTGACCCTACTTCCTTACCGCACACGGAGCCTGACGGCCCGTGCTACCTTCTTCTTTCTGCTCTCTGTCGGCTCACGTGTCGACTTCAACACGTCACCTGCTCACCTGGCTCTCGACTCACCCCTTCGTCCTTGGCTCACCTCACTGCTCACGACCCGAGCCACGCGGTGCACGTGGCCTCCGTCCTGCCCTTCGCGTCACTGCCCACCCATCGCTCGCGTCACTGCTTCCATCGCTGCCGTGGGCGCCACCTAACCGGCGCGTCGCCAGTCAGCGCCTCTCCGAAATTGATGACTGCCCGCTCTCCGCATTGTCCAACAGCTGACCCTCCCAAAGTAGATCGTGAGTCGAACGGTCGTCCGAGTAGTAGGAACGGTGGCGACCGTTCCTACTCGGGACATCCTCCCCGACTGAAACTCGACGTCCTCGTCGAGCAGCTTCCAGCTTGGCGTCTCGCATCTTGGCCCGCAGCTCTCGCTGTTCGGCGCGCAACCCTGTGAGCGTCCTCACGGGTTTCTTCTCGCCTACGCAGCCGTCCGCACGCCAGAACGCTTCGCTCAAACGCTCAGCCTGCTCCAGCTCCTCCAAGTCCTTCTGCCACGCCTCATAGCGGTCCTCGGCCATCTTCATGGGCGAACGCCTACCCGAAGCAGCCTCATACCACTTCAAGAGGTGGCTGGCCACGCCGGCCACCACCACATAGCAGCTCCATAGCGCCACCGTTTCGTCGGGTACTAGCTCGTCGCCGGCGACCAGCCCTCCGTCAGCCAGTAGGTAGTTCGGTGACAGCAACAGCACGGCGACGCCCGCCGCTCCTTGGCACACCTTCTCCACGAAGTCGTACACATACACAACCGTGTAGAAGACGGCGTACGCCATCAACGACGAGAACGCCCAAAACCCACGACCCACGCAGCCAGCAAGGTCGAACGAACGCCGACACTCGGCTTTGGATCCCTTCCAGTACTTGACCGTCGACTTGTAGCTCAGCTCCAACACGTCCGGCAGGAAGACGCACCACAACGCGTGATACGCTTCTAGCCACTTGTGCATCAGCCGGCCCAGGTCCTCCGTGTGCTCACCACGGGACACAACACGATCATGGGCGTAGCCCAGATAGCTTCAAACGCCTTCCATCTCCTTTCTGCCGCCGGTCGGTCTTGCACGGCCAGACCGTTCACAAAGCGACGGTAGCGCCTCAGGCACACTCGCGCCAGCGTAGCCCACTTGTAGACGAAGGAGAAGACGGCCCCGAGTAGTCGGCCCGCGATGCTCCACAGCGGCCTTGTCACCACTCCGCCAACCGCCCCAATCGTCAGCAAAACGGTCACCCACCAGTACTTGCAGACCGTTTTGAGCGCGACTCGCCCAAGGAGCAACGAGCTCCAGAAACACCACTCGATCACCGCCACAGCTGTCTCCATCCCCACCGTGCGAAAAGTAAAATGCCGACCGTAGCGTAGCTCGAGTCCGCCGCCCCAGCCTGCCAGCGAGGTCTGCAGCCATCGCCCTGGGCAGTCTCGGTAGACTTCGCACTCCACCGTAGCTTTTCATCAATTCACCGTGGTAGATGCGACCGTGTCGCTCGCCAACCGCACCTCTCCTTTCTTTGAAAGGCAATCACAGACCTTCAACTTCCAACGGTCGAGTCATGGCCCATCAGTGGTCCGCTCCCATTGGCTTCTTGTCCTCATTTCAGTTTTCGCCGAGACAAGCACAAGAGGGCCAAGAACTCCGCCACCATGGCCAAGTCGCGCGATGAGAACAAGGCTGCGGTCATCAAGCGGCTGCGCGTGCGCTTGACCGCAAGACCCGCGGCGCCAACGCTGAGGCCGACGCGCAGCTGCGCGCTCAAGTCGACTTCTTCGCCCGACTCCGCGCCGCCGCCTTCATCAACGGAGACTCGCTCGGCGTCACCGCCCTCGACGACCTGGCCGTCGCGGTGTTGGCTGACGACGCCGCGTTCCCGGCGGAGCTCGCGCGCACCGTGGTGCTGCTGCCCCCGACTCGATGGACACGGAACCCGCGCCCGCCCACGACCTCTTCGCCGCCCACGACGCCCCAGCTTCAGCCGTCAAGCGTCCAGCAGCCCAAGGCGCCGACTCTCCGAAGGACCAGCCCCCAAGAAACAACGCAAGAACGCCCGCACTCCGAAGTACTCGCTGGATCTGCCCGAGACCTGCCCCCGCGACATCCGGCGCGACGTCGAGAAGCTCGTCGAGACGGCCGCCAAGCAGGGCAAGACTCCGCCACGCGTCGCGTACCCGTGGGCCGGACAGCGCGCCTGGTATGACCCGGACGAATTTCCGGAGCTTCACTTGATGCATTGGCGCTACTACATGCGTCACCGTGATACTTTCTTCGACTGTGCCCTGTACGCGCCCACGGACAACTCAGACGCTCGGCGACGCGAGAAGCTCCTCGCGAACCAAGGTCGACTCGTGCTGGTGAGTGCGAACGTCTGCCTCGTCGGCTGGTACGGCTTCCTCGACCGTTTCGAGAACTCCGTCCACGACAATCTCATGTGGCTAGGAGGCAAGGCCGCCAAGCGTTCAACGTCGGCCAAGGGCAAGACCGGTTCGGCGACGGACCTCGTCACGCTGTGGCGCCGCGACCGTCCCCGTTACGACCGTTTGATGACTCGCATCTTGGACCCGTGCCGCGTCGATGAAGACGGGTACCAGAGCATCCGGGAGTTGCTGGAGCAGACGGAGGCCTTGGACCCGACTCGGCCCGTGCACCTTCGACTTTGCGACGAAGCGC
This sequence comes from Phytophthora melonis, assembly GCA_024211575.1. Taxonomy (NCBI): domain Eukaryota; phylum Oomycota; class Peronosporomycetes; order Peronosporales; family Peronosporaceae; genus Phytophthora; species Phytophthora melonis. Next base: position 194,027 of record JAMXKT010000028.1, on the reverse strand, counting down.
TGGCACGCATCGCTCTCGACGCAGGCCGCACGCCGCCCAACCCAGCTTGGATCGGCAACAAGAGCAGCGGTATCTGGAAGACACTGCTGACAAACAGTCGGATCCGGGCGCTCCAAGTCAAGATCGCCAAGCAGCTCAAGGACGGCTCGTACCGGGTCGCCATGGACTTGAAGCCGTTCCAGAGTAAGGAGCAAGGCGAGGACGACTCGGACTACGTCGACGACGACGACGAGCCCACTGCGCAGCCGCCGACTCCGTCCGTCGATGAAGAGCTCGACGAGGTCGAAGAGGACGAGACCGAGGAGAAGCCGCTCGCACAGAGCCCCGCCCAGGACGACGAACCCGACGACCATGATCAAGGCGACGCCGACCAAGATAATCAAGTTGAAGACGACGAAGGCGGCCGCAGTCCGGACACCCCCGACGCCCCCGACAACAACAAGAAGAGCAGCTCCGGCGACGACAAGGGCGACTCGTCGGCCAAGGGCAACTCCAAGAAGAAGAACCCCGACTCTTCGAGCTCCAAGTAGTTCTCCGTGAATTAGGGACGCTCCTGATCGTTCATTCTTTCCGTATTACTCCATGCGTCCCTCCAATTAATCTCAATAACAACACGTAAACCGTTTCCCACTCGTTCTGTTCTTGAGTCTCGTAGTCCGACCGTTCGTAACATCGCTCCACGACCGTTTTCCCCAAGACTCGAACACTCCCACCGTCGACCTTGCTACGCCATTAGCAGGTCGTCATCCTCTACTTCTTCATTGGCATCGGCCAGCCGCGAGCTTCGACGCAACTCGGGCAGCCTCAACTTCTTCCTTCGGGCTTGTTCAAAAGCCGTGACTAGGGCTTCATACTCGGGCATCAGCTCTGCTCGAGGCACCCAAAACGTTTCATAATTCGCAAGCAACACCAGGTACTCCACAGAACGGTCCACCGTTCGTTTCTCACACACAGCCAATAACGGCGAATCAGCACCCGTAAGAACCGTGTCTCCCTTGCCAACAGTCAGCCGCTCCGTGAAGCTCGACGCCGGGAGGTCGGACTCCTCCAGAGGTCCCCCTTCTGCGTCTCCTTCACCGTCCTCAACGCCGTCCGGCACTTCATCCAGGTAAGGCCGAGTCCACTTGCCACGGAATTTCTTCAAACGGTTCACATTGACCGTTACCACCTTGTCCGGATGCGACGGGATGTCAATCCGATACGCATTATCGCCCACTTTTGCCACGACTCGGTAGGGCCCATGCCATGAGAACGCCAACTTCTTCGTCCGCGCCTCACCTCGCTTCTTCCTGAACAATTGGTACACCCACACTGGGTCTCCAACCTCGTACTCCACGGCTACTCAGTCGCCCAACCGTTTTTCATGGCGATCTTGCGCCTTCACCAGTTGACGCTCGACCAGGTGACGAGTCGCGCAGCGACCGGTACAGTTCCCGTCGATACAGAGCCACCTCGTTGCTCTTCCACTTCTTCCCCAGGTTTAGGAACGCGACGTCCAGCGACAGCGTGGCGTCACGTCCGTAGAGAGAAAAGAACGGTGTGTCGCCCAACGCCTCGTGATAGGACGTACGGTAGGCAAACAGCACCCGCGGCAAATACAGATCCCAGTCCGTTTGCGCTTCACTCACGTGCATCTTAAGCATTCCCATGAGCGTTCCATTGAACCGTTCCACAAGACCTTGAGTCTGCGGATGGTAGGCAGAACCGAACAGCTTCTTGATCCCGAGCGTTTGATAGAACGACTTAGCGATCTCCGACGTGAAATTCCGACCGTTGTGACTTAGCAACCGTGAAGGCACACCGTGCCGTGACACGACACCGTTCACCATGACATCAACGAACGTGACGGAGTCCAACCGGAGAACTGCGAAAGCCTCTGCCCACCTCGTGAAGTAGTCCACGAACACTAGGATGTACTTGTTCCCCCGCTCCGTTTCAGGTAACGGCCCGACAGCGTCCACCACTAGCAGCGAGAACGGTCCCGTTAGATCTGCTACGGGCATCCGTTGCATCTGCCCCACCTGCCACGGTCGCGAGCCTTTCCCACTACCACAACGGTTGCACTCCCGGACGTACTCCGTGACATCCTTACGCCATCCAGGCCAGAACGCGTGTCTCCTCACCTTCTCCAGCGTCTTCGTCAGTCCCAGGTGAGAGGACAACACATCAGAGTGACAGTAGTGTAGCACGGTCTCCACATACGGTAACGGAATTACCGGAACGGTCAAGGACCGTGCAGGTCCGACCCGAGCTGGTAAGTTCACACGCCGCATTAGCAGACCGTTCAGCACTTCGTATCGACGTCCCATCTTGACAACAGTCGCTCGTAGGAACGGGTCGAGGGGCAAAGCCCCGTCCAGCAGGAAAGCCACCAGAGCCTTGATCCACGGCACCTCTTGCTGAGCTTCTACGAACTGCTCAGAGTCGAGTCCAAAACGGTCCACAGGAGATAACGGCGCGACCGTTCGCAGATCGCCGCCAATGTCCTCATTCGGACGGGCAGGTTCGTCATCATCCACATGTCCATCTGCACGCTCGCCAGCAACATCTTCACCGTTCCTAGTGTCACCGTTTGCCTCAGGCTGCTCCCCGACTGAAGCCGGAAGCACGTCATCGACCGTGCCTTCAGGATTCAGGAGGTCATCCATCGTCAGAGCAGCCACAGTGTTCATCGGCAATCGAGACAGTCCGTCAACATGGCCTAGAGAGGTTCCAGGTTTGTGATGAACTTTGAACTGGAGATTCGAGAGCTCCATCGCCCACCGTGCAAGCTTAGCGTTCGTCGTACGGTTACCGGGGCTGAACACCCACGTCAGCGCCTGGTGGTCCGTGTACAAATCAAACTCACGCTTGTCCAGGTAGCAGCGGAACTTCCGAGTCGCCCAGACGACACCCCAACACTCGATCTCTGAGATGCCATCTTGGTTGTTGATCCAGTTCTTCTGCGATCCCGTCAACAGTTTACTAGCGTAGGCCACTACACGGTCGCGACCGTTCACCTCTTGCATCAAGCAAGCGCCGACAGCGTACCGTGACGAGTCCACATACAACTTGAACCGTTTCTTGCCATCAGGATAGACCAGTATCGGCGGCTTCAAGAGCGCACGCTTCAACTGTCTAAACGCAGCTTCACAGTCCTCGCTCCACACGAACGGTGCATCCTTCGCTTTCAACCGTTCCAGGGGCGCAGAGATCGACGCATACCCCGGGATGTAACGTCGGAAGTAGCTCGTCAGACCCAGGAAAGAGCGGATCCCGTGCACGTCCACTGGACGCTTCACATTCATCACGGCCTTCACCTTCTCAGGATTAGGCAGGATCTCAGTAGGAGTCACAATGTGCCCCAGGAACGCAACTTGGCTGCGCCCCCAGTGACACTTCTTCATCTTGAGCTTGAATCCAGCCTGCTGGAACCGTGTCAGCACTTGGCGCACACGAACCAGATGCGTAGGGAAGTCCTTACTGAAAATGACACAGTCATCGAGATAAACCAAACAGATTCGCCACTTGAGGTCCACCAAAACGGTCTCCATCAACCGTTCAAACGCGGGAACAGCGTTGCAAAGGCCAAACGGCATCACTAACCATTCGTACAGACCATATTTGCACGTGAAAGCGGTCTTAGACACGCTGTCCGGGTGCATCGGCACGTTCCAGTAGCCAGAAGCGATATCAATCGTCGAAAACAGTTGAGCGTCGCCCAGTACGTCCAGAATATCATCGATCAACGGCATGGGGTAACAGTCCTTCACCGTTACAGCGTTCAGCTTACGGTAGTCAATGCAAAACCGTATCCCACCGTCCGGTTTCCGAATCATCAGGACCGGGCTCGCCCACGGACTGTTCGAGGGCCGAATCAGGTTCAGCTCCAAGTACTGCTGGATCTCCGCCTCCATAACTTCGCCTTCAGCCAGCGAGACACGGTACGGTTGCTGCTTAATCGGAGCACTGCCACCGGTGTCGATCTCGAACTGCAGCAGGTCCGTCCGTCCGGGCTCCTTCGAAGAGTCCACAAACATACTGTCAAAACCGTTCAGCTCCGCCTGGAACAGTGCCTGCTGTTCGGGCGACAACTTAGACTCAGAGAAATCTGCCTTCATAGCTTCTGCCTTGTCGGGCGGGATGTCCGGCTTCGTAGCCTTCACCTTCTCACCGACATCCACCTCACGGGCCTCCGACACGGACGCTGCACACTCCTCCGGAGACTCTTCACCTTCGGCGGGCACCGTTCTCTTCGAGTCAACCGTTTGGGGCTCCTCCGCCTCCGGGTCGACCGTTGGCGGCTCGAAAGCCGACTCCGGGATCACCGAAGTGCACGCAATGACCGTTCCTTTCCGGATCCAGTACTCATCTGTAGACGCATTGCAGACTTCAACGATGACCTGGCCCTCCTCGACCGTGCACAGCGACCGTGCCACGCACAGCGTAGGCGGCAGACCCAGAGATCCTTCGACCAGAACGGTCGCCTTGTCAACGACCGCACCGACAACCGGAGTCATTACGAGGGCTTGGCCAAGGGGCGGCAGCCGTACCGACGTCGCCATCGTCGTCATGTACGACTCCTGCACCATGGTGAAGCCTAGCGCCAATACCTCGCCCGTACTCTTGAGAGTCAACGTCCGTTCTGGCACGTCGATCACAGCGCCGAACGCTCCCAGGGCATCGACACCCAGGATCGCATCAGCGTGGAGACGGTCGGCAACCAGCAAGCTCATCGAGACTTCGACCGTTCCGAGACGGAGAGAGAGAGTGATCCAACCACGGATCCGCAGCTTGTGCCCCGAGGAACTCCTTACCAGGCCTTCGTACGGTTCCAGCGGTTCGGACGACCGTCCTAAACGCTTCAGCACACATTGATCCACGAGACTCAGAGTAGCACCAGTATCCGCTAGCATTTGAGACGGTAAGCAGTCAATATAACCACTCGAGAGAGCCTCAAAGTTGCCCACGGCACACACCACCCGACGTCCGTCCTCAACAGCGCGATAAACGTCATACTCGTCTCCAGCTTCATCACAGAGTCCAAATCCGTTTGGCAAGTTGACCGTGACAACCTCCACGAGACCGGCCCTTGGCAACGGTGTCTGAGCAGGACGCTCACACCGTACCACCTCAACGTAATGAGAGATGTCCTCTTCACGCTCAGGGTAGAACTCCATGTCTCCCAGTACTTCAGCATACGGCTTGTACAACGACGAAAAGTCAAAGCAGCCCTTCTTCTTAGGCTGACGACGACGGCGGCGCCTCGCACTAGGCGTCCTCGACCGTCCCGTACGATCCCACAGTTTCCTCCACACTAGACCAGCGTTCTCCTCGAAATACGACGTAATCCTCGGTTTCAACCGTTCCCAGCAATCTCCCTTCAACCCATACTGGTTAACAACAGAGTCGGCGTGCTCGCGTAACCGTTCCCACTCGGGGTCAGGCACCTTGTCTCGCAGAGGGGGAACATCCACCGTTCCTCCTTCACCGTTCAGTACTTCTTCGGGATCGTTCCTTCGACCTTCGTAGGCTCTCATCTCTTTCAGCAACCGGAAAAAGCCTGACGCGCGATAGCTCTCTTGATCTTCGGATCGACTCGTCGCACTTCACTTAGAATAAGACTCCCTTCAACCACCGAACCCGTCCCTCCTGGATCGTCAGGAGGACGCAGGACATTCTCGCACACGAAAGACTCGACGACCGTGTTGGCAACGCTTGCAACCGTTTCATCCTCAGAATCCGACCGTTCGGAGGAGGCATCTGAGTTGCGGGCACCGTCCCCGACACCCGGCCGCTCCGAGGTCTTCCCCACCGTTTTCCTAGGCGCAGCTTGTTCACCATAGACGACATTCGCCACCGGAGTCCGGAAGTCTCGATTCGCACGCTTGGCTTCCTCCGACTTCTCTAGCATCTCCCCGTACCAACCCTGCCAGTACTCAGGCGTTCCAAAAGAGTCGGAGGCGGCTTGGCGCGACCGTTCCAAGACCTCCAGAGAGATACCCAGGAAGCGGGCCAGCTCCTCAGCGGACGGTTCAGCCAGGGCTTCAGCGTTTCGCTTGACACGCCTCAGCAACTCGACTTCGTCCAGCGGATACAACCGGTCCTCAAACTCCTTATCGTACTCCTCCGGCTCAGCGGCGATATCCGTTCCAGCAAGGACAGACGTCTCCTGCCCGGGCGCACAATCTTCCATAGCGTCCAGTTCTTCGTCGGTGAACAAACGGTCGTACCCCGAGGCTTCCTTGGCCTCGACCGTGTCAGTCTCAACCGTCTTGGCCTCGACCGGGCCGTTCGCGTCCTTGCCCTCGGCAGGAATGGTCTCCTCCTCCGTCCACGCCGCGAATAGGCAGTCCGACACGTCGTACTCTTCGTCTTCCCACACGTCCACGGGCGCATTCACCTCATCCGGCGTCGTCAAAATCTCCCTAACACTTCGTTCCTCGCTTCTTTCCGTCGGAGACTCCGTCACCGTGCAGTCCACAGGGGTCACTGCGACCTCGTTCACTTCACCGTTTTCCGCAACCTTGTCAATCGTGTCGACCGTGTTCGCAGCGACCAGCTCCTCGCGAACCACCTCAACCTCATCGCCCTCAACTTCCGCCTTCAAACCCTCGCCTTCTTCATCCGTCCCTACCACTCGGAACCCGACCTTCTTTTTCTGGTTTTCTTTTCATCACACGAAGCCACACACGGGGCAGGCACCGGTTTGCTCTGCCCCTCATACGAATCCACGTAAATATCAACAGTGGTCAGCGTTCCGCCTTCACCCTCCAAGACATTTACTAGACAAGAGGAAGGAGTGACTCTCTCCTACTCTTCCTCCCGCCCCCGTCATTGGTTCGAAGCGGTTGACGCGGACCCGGCCAGCAAACCCTGGGCGACGCCACGGAGCGCCTCGATGCCCGGACACGAACTGACAGTGTGACCCTTATGCTTGCAAAATTCGCAGTTCGGAGCGTCACGTCCACTGTTCCGACTGGCCGTTCCAGGCCCGCGTTGGTAGTTGCTAGGTCCCGCTTCACACTCTACCGTGTATGACCGTGAACACCACCGTTGTGGTACGTCATGGACTGGCGGCGGCACGTCTCTTGAAAGTAACCCACATAGCCACACCGTCCGCACACCGGTGCTCCTTCTTGCGTCCGACTGTCAGCTACCATACGGATTCCTCGGACCGGTCGACCGTTTCCCCGAGATCCCTGACCGTTCGTCCCAGCGCCAGGACTCGAAGTAGTTGCCGACACGTTGGGCATGCGGTTCCGCGGCGAGCGCGGAGGCTGCCAGCGGTTCTGCATCATCTGCTGCTGCCACTGCTGCTGCTGCGTCATGAACGTCGACATCTTCTCCGCTAGCACGCCCACGGCCGCCATCGGGTCGTTCGCGGGCGAGTCATCGCTCCCGCTCGACTTCCTCTTCTCGTCCGAGAACTCGGCGTCCTCTTCAATGGGACGCGACATCTCCTTGGCCAATAGCCATTCGCAGGCTTCCGGGATGACGCGCGCAGGTCCCGAGTCGAGACACGCCAATATGCGCTTGTTTCGGAGTCCGCGACGGAACAACTGGTATCGCATCTTCCTGTTCGGATAGTCCAACGAGTCACAAAGATCCGTCACACGGTCACCCCACTCTTCAACGGACTCGCCACGTTCACGGTGGGCGGACTGCAACCGTTCCCAAAGCTGGTCAGCCGTTCGACTGAGGAACAGGTTGTGAAACCTGACCTTCAGTGTCGCAAACGTCTTGATGGTAGAGTTGCTCCACCACCGTTCAGCTTCACTGCCCTTTGATCCGTTGCCGGAACACCAGTAGCCGAGACTGGTCCGGGAGGTGACTAGTGTGAGCTTCAAACAGCTCCCAGAAGTCACGCGCCTTGGCCATGCTGGCCGTGTCCGAGTAGAAAGCTGGTAGCACCTTGATCGCATTGGAGACCATAGACGACAAGTCACGGTCGCTCCGAACGGTTGGGCTGTTCATGGGGCTCGATATCCACCGTTCCGAGCCTGTGTAGGCATCGGCCGTCCGTTCGCCGAGGCATTCACTGTCGCTCTGACAGGTGCTTTCCGTGCACGACTGTCTTCGCCGGCCCCGTCGGTTGGGTCTTCACCGGTCTTGGAGGTAGAGACTTCACCGTCGGCTCCGCCTTCACCTTCCGTTCCATCTTCACTGCGGGCTTCGGCACCGTTCCCCAGCCACCGTAGCCTCCGTGCTGGGCACCGACGCTCCAGCCAAATACAGGACCTCCAGGCAAGCGCTTCTCTGTTCCCGTGTACATCGGGATGAAGCCACTCGGAGTCCTCTGCTGCTGCACTTCTTCAGCACGTAGTCCGTGTAATAGGACGGTTCGTACTCAGCGAGTTCACGGTAGCCGTAGTCCTCCGCCGACCAGTACTGTTCATCGGCATCCTCACCGTCCTCCTCGACCGTTTGCACAGCCTCGGGGTTCGGAGACGGAGCCATCACCGTTTCGAGCTCTTGTTCTGCTTGAGCCCCGACCGCATCACCGTGTTCATCTGCGGTCTTGTGTTCATCATCGTCTTCATCGGCCCAAAGAGCCTCCCTCGTTTCCTGGCGAAGCGAGTCGCGACCAGCAGCAGTAGCTACCTGCGCCGTCGTGTCCGTCTCACCCGCATCCCCGTACGACCGTGGGCGCCGCTGTCCCAGTAGAGCCGACGTGGTCCCACCGAGTTGCAGTCGCCGCAACCGTTCCGCTTCCAGCCGTGCCACCTCGTCCTGCACGGTCCTCTGCTCTCCACGCTCTCCTTGATCTCCCCCAACCGTCATCTTCTTCGGAAAGTCTTCTTCACTCGACCTTCAGCACGCGATCTTCTTCACTCGAACGCGCGAAACAAACTCCAATCTCCAAACTCCAAACTTCCAGACTTCAAACTACTTCAGGCTCCGAGCGAGCCGACCAGAATTACCGGCGGAACCGAGCGTTCCGTTCACCGTTGACTTGACCTTGACCGTGACCTTGTAGGGCTCCGAGCGAGCCGACCGTTTACTTCTTGACCTTGACCAGTTGCGGCACTTCGCGTACCGTTCTCCAATTCCACTGCGGCGCCGAGCGCACCGTTCACACGACACAATTCCAGATCCAGACCGTTCACGCGTCCGAGGCGAAGACTGGGACTCCAGGCAGACCCCCGAAGACCAGACTCTCCACCGACGCGAGGCCTTGACCCGTACTGCCGTCGTTCAGACTTCACAACGAAGACCGTACCCTGCTTCTCCACCACGTGTCGCGAGTGCCCTGGATGGGACGGTCAAGCGTTGTGTGGAAGCTAGAACGGTTAGGCAGTAGAACACAGAGCTAGAACAGAGCTAATACGCAAAAGCTATCAACTTGTTCTCTCCAGTGCAGATTCACGACTGACCCTACTTCCTTACCGCACACGGAGCCTGACGGCCCGTGCTACCTTCTTCTTTCTGCTCTCTGTCGGCTCACGTGTCGACTTCAACACGTCACCTGCTCACCTGGCTCTCGACTCACCCCTTCGTCCTTGGCTCACCTCACTGCTCACGACCCGAGCCACGCGGTGCACGTGACCTCCGTCCTGCCCTTCGCGTCACTGCCCACCCATCGCTCGCGTCACTGCTTCCATCGCTGCCGTGGGCGCCACCTAACCGGCGCGTCGCCAGTCAGCGCCTCTCCGAAATTGATGACTGCCCGCTCTCCGCATTGTCCAACAGCTGACCCTCCCAAAGTAGATCGTGAGTCGAACGGTCGTCCGAGTAGTAGGAACGGTGGCGACCGTTCCTACTCGGGACACTTGCGTGTCAGGATGCGCCCACTCGTATTCTACCGCTTCCGCTTGGTCTTGCGGGCGGCTCGCGCTGGTAGCATCAGAATCTCCTGCCGCACGATTTCGCACACTTGAAGCCAAGCTGCATCACGATGCGAGCTAGGCAGCCCGTTGCGCTCAAAGTTCGCCAGCTTAGCGTGCATATTCACGTGCGAAAGAGGGAAAATCCCACAGCTTCTAAAACCAGCAACCAGGTTACTGCTGAGGCATGCATAGTTCCAGGCCAATGCTGCAACGCCCAGAGCAGTCTGCTTGTCAACATTTACATCACCGAACGTTGGTAGCAGCTTGTCGAGAAGCAACTTGAGACTGGTCTTGAACGGGGAGAACACCGCGACGTCGAGGGGCTGCAGAAGATGGGTCCCATTGGCCGGCAGGCAGACAAGAATGATGCCCAGACTCTCCGCAGCATCGACAACGGACAGGGAAATTTGCGAAGCACATCCGTCCATCACGAGTAACAGGGGCCGCTTGATAGGAGTAGGAACCGCGTTCGAAAAAATTGCAGCCATCGAGCAAACAAAGGTGCAGTCATAAACCCCTTCTCGGTTGTAGCCACACCCGCACCCGGAATCTCGCACCTGTCGAAGATGTCGTCGTCGACACTCTTGCCGGGGAAATGAAGAGAGGGGGAACGACGAACCCGCTCGCGCTGCCGCAAGCAACGAAGCTCATATGGAAGTGAGTCTTCACATCCTTGTGCCACACATTCTTAGATCCCTTGCCCACGATCACTTGCTTCTGCTCCCGGGTAGTACTAATAGCCGTTTCGTCTGCATTAAACACGCGCGCCGCGCCAATCTTCTGCTCGATCATGACCTTGGCTAACGACGAAAAGAGCGTCGACAGATCCCATTCCTCCACCTCATTGCGGCATTTAGACACAGACTGAGAAGCGCGTAGGGTAAGGGACGGGTGGCGCTCCATAAAGCGACGCAGCCACCCTTCTCCCACCGTTAGCCCACTCACCAGTTGCGCCACTTGCTGTGCCTTCTCAAGCAGTTCTTGGCGGCCGACAGGGTGCCCAGTGTGCTGTCGCCCCAACACCCAGTCTCGCAGGTTCTCTTCCGCCTCCTTAGGTAGCAGCAGCTTTGGTCCAGGGCGCTTCTTCTCGCGCTTAACACCTTTGCGTGCATCCGAGACGTATTTCTTCAGCGTATTGTACGGTATCCCCGTGTCGTCGCGGACCGTCGTCATGCGGGCTCCGGCTAGCACGTCTTAAACTGCTGCTTCTAGATCGCCGTCGCTGTACTTGCCGCGACGTTGCCCCATTGCCTTTGACTGGAGAGGGGGTCTTTTGACTTGGAAGTCGCCACGTGGACTGAGTGCGCGAATATTAAGTGCTTCAGGTTTTCACCCTAAATCCAGCTGTTTCCTTTTTGGCAAATCAAATCTACAGAAAAATGGATACATCACGAGGATTGGTAGAAACTAGTCTGGCCATCAAACTGGCAGTGGACATCAGATTGACCATTTGCCTTAGATCTGAGTTAGGCAATTTTTAGGCGAGAGCGGTACAGACGATCCCCTCGGTAGTAATCCCTAGGATAGGAATACCCGCTCATCAGGGATATAAAGGTGGGCCCCAACGATTTCTGAAGGACCGTCCCATACAAAGCCAAGTAAATATTCCCCCTCACCTCTCAATCGTCATAAGGGATGGAAAATCACGGATTATGAATGTGTTGGGGTGCTTAACTATGGGAAAAGTCCATTCAGTACAGGACGTCTGCAGTAGTCTAACCAGGATACCAGCTCCTATTATCCATTTTTTCGTGCCGCATTTCATATTTAATGCATGCATTAGCATTCGGAGCTGGCTTTCAGACCTGCTAGTACCGTTCCTTTGAATAGATTGGAGCTTGGGTGCTTACCAACATCAGTGAAATGGGGCTCAATACTATCGTAGCAACTTATTTTGCGCATCAGTATCATTACCTGCATCATGCCTCACATGTCTTACGGTATTATATCAAATATACTTTTATCCTTTTCGGTGTTACCGAGGTACATATCGTTATCTGCACGAATTCCATTCATGCCCGCTCATCGATTCGAGCAGCCTATGTAACCAAAAGACTGCACCAATACGTACCATATATATGGTACAGTTTAGTGTACCACCCCATGGTACACCCTACGACAGGAATATACCCTTATCTAGGAATAAAAAGTGGGTTCTCGACACCATGACTAGCGAGAGGATTGTCTGTAGAATCGTACAGACAGAACAGATGAACCACACAACATATCAAGCGAATCCCACAGAGGATTTGGGACCAGCACAGATGACTGTGTGATATGGATGAATATGACGACTTATCCGACCTTACTTAGAAATTGTATGCGGTGCAGTCTCTCGCGATCGACCAATCACCTGTTTTATTTATAAACAACGAATCACAACACCGAAACAAACGATTTTGACCAATCACAAGATATAGGGTTAGGTAAGTCCTCTACACCAGCCGTTCCGACGTATCGAGTCGGAGGGTCTCAACAAATATGTGTATTTCTATTCAAACTACTAGTGTAGAGCATATCACTTACATATTTGCTCCCTATCCGACCACATCGCCGAGGATGGGCTTGGATGAGCTCAAGCCGGGCAACACCAAGCGCGCGAAAGACACTGCCATCAGTGCATTCATGGCATTTGTCAAAAGTGAGCATGTAGAGTTTGACTATGTTAGACAATGCATTGAGCAAGATGGCACGGGTAAGTGTTTTGTGTCTGTATTGGATATGTTTGGTATGCACCTTGCATTTAACGAGGGTAAGAAGGGCAAAGCGCTTGCTCGGAACACTGCCATATAGTACTTTAGACAGAGCAAAATGTGGCTGTTCGAGCTATTTCCGGTGCAACGACATAAAGTTGCTTAGCATGGGGAAGACTCTCGACAGCTACTGCATGAAGCGAGACGGAAACGTAGTCAATAAAGCACCACCGTGCTCAAAGAGTGACCTAAAAAAGATGATGCTGTATTTGTATTAGCACGCACACTCCTCCAGTAACTACCAAGACGCCGCTTTGCTATGTCTGCTGTGGTACCTGCTTGGTCGCGCCTCCGATTTGTCGCTTGTCCGCAAGCAGAACCTCTCAATCGACGCGGCAGAGGTTTTCTTCGTACGCTTCATACGCATGAAGACGTCAGAAGAACAGGGACTCTCGCTGTTTCCAGGGACCGACTTCTTCACTTGCCCGCTTCACACGATAGCCGTGGCGATCATCACCCAGACGGCGCTGTCTGTCAGCTTGATCGACAACTTACCTGACATCCAAGTTGAAGCCGCGGTCGACCTCTCCCCAGCAACGCCAGTGGTGGATGTCTTAGACCATCCAGATGAGTTCGCTGCTCTTGGGAGTGCCCCCGCACCTGCTGATCTTGCACCTGCTTCCGCTGCACGCAAGGGCACCACACCGACGATCTTCACGCACGTCAACCGCATCCTGGACCGCATTGCACACAGAGCTGGTGTAGTCGATGCGCTCACGTCGCATTCGTTTCGGCGGGGTGGCGCACAGCATGTGAACGGTTGTCACGACCTGACGCATCGCTGGATCTTCGACCGAGGCGCTTGGAACATGAGCACGACGAACAAGGGCTTCAATTACATCTTCAACACGAGCAGGGAAGACCACAAGGTTAGCAAGGCTCTCAGCGGATACAGCACGAAGGCAGAGGTGAAAGCGCTGAACTTGAAGTCGCTTGATGCAGAGACGCAGCAAAAAAATTCCGCAGTCCAGAAGCTGTTGTGCGCGACCTGCTACAAGATGGAAAGCTCAAAGTACAACATCAGTCATCAAGTGGCGGACGTTCTCACAGCGTACCTTGTCTTGCACTACCCCCAAATGAAGGAGCTTTAAGCTGGAGGCCTTGCCGTTCAGCGCATCGAGGGTGCTGTTGTTAGCGCGGGGGCTTCGATTGTCGAGATGAGCAAGAGGAGGAAGATCGCGCGGGTAGTGAGTCGAGACCGTACCCAGTTGCTACCGCGAACTCACTGCCAGATGGACCGACGTGTGCGCCGGATGCGTCGCCGGCCTACAAGTCGCCGAAGTACGGCCCCTCGGCGCGGTTGCGCGAGATGATGTCGGAGATAGCCGTCGTGGGGACGACGTGCGCACAGTCGGACCAAGGGTCGCAGAGAAGCGACTATGCGGGACGCTTAGCTGAAGCGCCTGGAACCGAACAACTCGTCGAAGATTCGTCGGGCGACGAGGCGCGAGGCGTGCAAATCTATGGAAGATCACGGCAATGCGACACGGTGCAACAGCTGGACGAAGGGTCGCACGTTGAGAAATCGAGTGGCGACGAGACGCAGAAGTGCGACAGTGTGAGACGTGAGGGATGGAACGTCTCAGAACCGTCCCAGGAGCAGTCCCAGAAGTGCGACACCGTGAGACGGACCGAGTGTGACACCGTGCGACAGTCGAGCGAAGGGCCACCCATGAGACGGACCGAATGTGACACCGTGCGACAGTCAAACGAAGGGTCGAGGGGACGCGACGACGTGAGACTGACCGAATGTGACACTATGCGACGGTCAGTAGTGAGGTCTCAGAACTGCTACAGTATGCGACCTGGGGAGAAAGCTGGAAAATGGCGTCTTGGGCGACATTCCGCCCTCGAACCCGTGAAGGACAAGCTCAATGTGAACTTCGACGTGGTCGACGAGGGGCCTGACGGTGGCGGGAGTGGAGGGTCACCGGGTCCAGCATCGCAAGGGGGCACCGCGCCATAAACCGTGATCGATTGGTCAACCCAGAGCAAGACGCTGGTGCGAATTGCGCGATCCACCGAAGTGGCGGGTACGCCGCGGTGGGACCAGTAGTGCGATTTCCTGTTGACAAGCCCGAATGCCACGGCGCGCCACCCGGAGGATTGCTGGCGAAGGTACCAGCTGTCACTCGACGGATGTCCAATGAACTCAAGGCGTCTATGGACCTGGAGATGACGGGCAAGGCGGCGACGAGCCGTGCCGCCTGCAGCTACACCGACTTCGAACCTGTGACGCACTACACGTGCAACCGCGTTACGGCGTGCGCCGAGGCGGGAACACGGGGCCCGACGGACGTGTCGGATCCGTACGACGAGATCAAGAAGACATAGCCATGAATGACACACCACAGACCCCGTGCGCGGAGACGATGCGCCACCGGGAGGTCACCGGGAACCGAATCCTGGGAACGCGGTAAACGCTCCGCGACGGCCGCGATGGGCGGTGTCGACTTGGCGAAGACTCAGGTGGGGTCGTCCAGCCTATTAAGGTGCAGAACGCGTCGAGCCCGAGCGCGGCAAGGATGCCAAATTCACGTTGCACGACGGACAGTCGCGTTGACGCGAGACGTGGGACGAGCGACGGTGACGCCAACGCAGCAAGGGCGCAGGTGGTGGTCATGCAGCCGGTGGATCACTCGCGAGAAGACACTCGGTCCCGGACGTTAGATCCAGAAACAGCGTCACCAGCCAACCTCGTCGCGGAAGATTGCGACGCGAAAATCTCGACGCAAAATATCGCGACGAGGGAAACAGCGGCGAGATCAACACTGTCGCCAACATGCCGG
Organism: Phytophthora melonis; assembly: GCA_024211575.1. Classification (NCBI taxonomy): domain Eukaryota; phylum Oomycota; class Peronosporomycetes; order Peronosporales; family Peronosporaceae; genus Phytophthora; species Phytophthora melonis. The sequence continues at coordinate 178,676 of JAMXKT010000028.1, read as the reverse complement.
AACGAGGCCCGCCGACAGCGGAAGACATGGATTCGGGGCGCGGGACGGCATACGTCTTCGCGGTGACGATGCACTCGGCTTCTTCACGCGCGACGAACACCAGAGGCAGAGCTCCAGTTGTCCGACAAGAGCTAGCTGCTCAGAACCCGTCGAGCCTGGCCAAGACTCCTGCGAGAGCAGGCAAATGCGCAGAGAGTCATGACCCGGGGCATTTTACGGAGCACGGCGCGCTAAACGAAGGCGCGTCTTGCGTCGGATCAGGTGGCGCATTCAAGTTTTGGGGTGACGTATGGGTCGCGACGAGAAACACGTTACGCGATGACGCCGAGTCGACGCGCCGAGGGACATGCATCCTTCAACGCTGCCGCCTCGCTCAGTTCAACGCACTAGAAGGCGACCAAGCTGGGGACGATGCAGATCGGACCCGGGGCGGCGTTGCGGTGACGAACACGGCTGGAGTGAATTCGGCGATGTGGTATTACTTGAATCGCGGCGGAATGGGATCGGCCTGCAAGCTAGAGCCCAGGCTCGACGCTGTGCCTTGGGACGCCACGTTGGTGAGCACGTACGCCGTACGCCGTGAGACGGGCGGTACGCCTCGTCAGTATTCAACCGGGGACGTTTCCGAGCTGAATCGCGTTCGCGCTACGATCAATGGAACGACCCTGTCGAACGAGCGTGCCGACTTCCACGACGAGGTGCCTCTGAAAGTGAGCCGGGACGTATGCACGGTGAAGTACGACGAGATGCCGCTAGAAGTGAGCTGGAACGCTAGCGCTGTGAAGAGCGTATGTGTTGCGATGTCGAAGTTCAGGGACAAGTACGCCAACCCGGTTGGCGTCGCGGTGGACTTGAAGCCCTCGTTTCGGCTCGCGCGCATTCCGAGATCTGCGGTGTACGTCAAGAGCGATAATCGGCGTCGGAAAACTGCTGGACCATTGCGCCGAGCCCGAGCGACGGGTGCTACAGATCGGACCGCGTGCGCAGATGCGGTGCGTTATGTTGCGCGCCGAAGCACAGGGTAGCCGAGCGAGTCGCGTGGCGAGACGAGTAGTTCGCTTGGCCCGCTGGCTTTCGACGCCCGCACCTCCGAGCGAAACCCCGTCAAGGAATTTCTGTCGCACACCGTGACGTGTTTGGCGGCGTCAATAAACGGACCGTATGACTGCATCGAGGCGCGTTTACCGGAGCACACGCCGACACGCGTTAAGGACGAGGATCTATCCGAAGGGAGACGACCCTGAAGTTGTATGCCGGTCGATCTTCCCGATATAGGGTCGCGCGCCGCGAGTCCGATGTGACCTGGAGAGGCTGTACCGACGAACCATATCTCAACGGCGGAAAGTGGCGACGCGACTTCTTGCGACAACGCGCTGGTCGTTACCGTCTTGCGGCGATTTCTCGTGAGGTCGTGGGGCGGCTAAGCCAAGCCCGGTGGGCGAGCGCCTCTAGTGGCGCGATAGAAGTTGGCAGGGTGGCTGCCGACGGGTGGATTGGTGGAGAGCCCCGACTCTGGGAATGGCCGGAGCGGGAGGATTGGATGAGGGAAGTGAGGGGACCAGCCTGTTGCTGAAGATAGGACGGCGGAGGGCCGTCTCATAAAAGATGAGAAAAAGTAAAAAAAACGAAGGAGGAGACTCGAGACTACGTGTTGAAGTTATGGCTACGACGACTAAAGTGCTACGGCCCCAGCGGGGTGCGACCATGGACCAGACTCAAATCTGCCGAATGAACTTACCTGCAAGGCGAGGCAGATGGTAGGCGGGGTGATCGCGCGTCACCCGGCAGCGCGCGCCGGCGTCCATCTCAGCCACGGTGAGCGGCGTCCGGTGGAACCGGCGCCAAGGCTCCTGCGCGTCGATGTCGTCGAGCGCGGCTTGCAGCGTCGTGTGCTGGAGGCCCGGATACCATTGGCCGATCTGCGAGTGCGCGGGCGGGAAGTGGAGCACCATGGGGTCCAACAGGAGATCCATGTCGGCGGAGCCCAACCGGAACAACTCGACCGCCAACTGCAATAAGCTGTTGAGGTGGTTGCCAGCGTGGGAACGCCGTGAGTTACGCGCCGTACGTCACCTCTTCCACGCCGCGCCGGGAACAGGAAGCTCGTGCGTCGACTCCCAGTAAGCTTGGGCCCAGTGCTTGATGTGACGCCGAAGTCGGCGCAAGAAGGGCTGGAACACCGCGTCGCCCGACGCGAAGAGGAGCGACTCGATTGCTTGGGTGAGGTACCGCCATGGGCGAGTGGCGTACAGCGCGTCGATATTCGCTTGAGTCACGAGAGCGCGATTCCAGGTCGCAGGCTCGGGGCAGCGTGGCGGGAACGATCCATCCGAGTGGCGGCAGGAAGAGCGTCCGCAATTCCTGCGCGGTGACGAGGTGGAGGCGGAGACGTCGCACCCTCTTGGGCCAGGGAGCGTAACGCGGTTGTCGCCAATCAGACGGAGTCCCCGCTGGAGGGATGACGGGGCCGAAGAAAGGGGCCGCCGCGGCGCTCCCGCCGAGCCACTAGACACAGTGCTGAACGACGAGGCGCGGGACGACGACGAAGACGAGGTGTCATCGCTGCTGGAATCGCCAGAGTCGCCCGACCCTGGGGTCGGCCCGGGGTGCCTCGACGCCGAACCCGGCACCGGAGAGAGCCGCGAAGGGCGACGAGAGGCGGCCGAGCCAGCCGGAGAAGCAGAGCCGGCCGAGTGCACAGAAGCAGATGAGCGCGACAGAGGCGCCGACCCGGCGGAGTGGGTCGACGAAACAGAGGCCGATCGGGAATGGGAGGCGGAACGCGAACGCGACCTCGAGCGTAGGGAGGGCGAGAACAGGGACCCAGGTTGCCGCAACCGACGGCGCTTGACTTGGGTGCGCCGCGCTTGGTCCTCGCTATCGGACGACTCAGAGCCGAAGAGCGCCGCGCCCGCTTTAGCCTGTGCCGCGGCCGCTGTAGCAGATGCCGTGATGGCCGAAGCTGACATGGCCAAGGGTGCTTGAGCTGCCGAGCTAGCGGAGGCCGCGGTGTCGGCCATCGTAGAAGGGCGCTGGCCTCGACGTAGCGGAGAAGGGCCCGAAGACGCGGTGGACGCCGCCTGGGCGACCCGAAGTACGACTCAGGGACCCCGAGTGGCTCGACGCGCCATGGCGAGGCCGCCGAGAACCTGACAATGACGGCCCCATTGAGGGAGTCGGAATAGGAGCACCGGAACCCGACGCAGTCGAAGCGGGAACAGGAGTGGCGGAAGCTGGGGTATCGGGTGCCACAGGAGCGCCCGTTGGCGTCGGAGAAGCCGGAGGAAGGGGAACGGCGGCGTTAACCTCGGCCGCGAAGGTGGCCTCGAGTCGCCTGATCAAGTCGGCGGTGTCGATTGGACCGACTACGCGCGTCACAACGCCGGCAAGACGATCAGCCAACTCGTCGCGCACTCGACGTGCCAGTTCACGCCCGCGACGCGCGTCCCGGAGCATCCGACGCCAGGCCACAGCCCGTTCGTCGCGCTCTCGGACAGCCAAATCGAGCTCTTCCTCCAGTTCGACGACCCGAGCACCGAGCCGACGCGCCTGAGCACCGACGGCTCCTCGACGCTGTTGAGACGCTCGACGCATGGACAACCACCCTGCTCGGTATCGCGCCGCACGAGACGCAGCACAAAGCTCGCCGGCTTGAGCGCGTGTCATCTCCGACTCAGCCGCCACACGGCGCGTCGTGGCGGAGGCCACCGACTCCTCGAGTTCGTGAAGGCGAGTCGCACCGCGGCGGAGCTCTTCGGCGTGGGCCACGAGGAGAGCATTAGCGCGCCGGAGGTCGTCTTGCAGCGGGACGTTCAAGCTGCGAGCCGATTACGCTTCGGTGCGCACCTGAGAGAGCGTAGCGCGAGCTACGCGGAGCTCCTCGTCGACCGGGGCGCGTTGCTGCTCAAGAGTAGCCAGAGCTTGCCGAGCTTGGTCCCTCGCGATGATGGCGGCATCCCGCTCGTGTCGTAAGGCGGTCGAGGTGCGAAATGCTTGGTTGCGCGTATCAAGGGCCCGTCGCGCTCTTGCTTGACAGCTGCGAGGATACGGCTCACGCGGTCCCGCTCGCCGCGAGCATCGTCGCGCTCCTGTTCGAGAGAAGCTGCATGCTGCAGCGCCCGGTCACGTTCCGCCTCGACGTCACCCAGACGCGTCTGAACAGGAGCGAGAGCTGCCCGGGCGGTGGCGAGCTCGGCGGCCAGGTCATCGCGCTCGGCCCGCGCATCGTCGCGTTCCCCCTGGGCTGCAAACAGCCGAGCCAGCGGCACCGAAGACGGAGATGGAGCGGCAGGCGCTTGGGCGAGCCGAGCAGTCAGGTCGGCGACTACGCTTCGCGCAGTCGCGAGTTGAGCTTGAAGTCCGCGGCACATCTCGAGAGAGGCAGCTTCCGAGACTCGACGCATCGTCTCGGCCGCGTCAGTGCGCTCAGCGCGGGCACGAAAGTCCTCCACGCGTTCCTCCATATCGCGGACGGCAAGCTCGGCGTGCTCCGGGACAGCCAGGCCGTTTGCAGCTCAGCCACACCCGCCCGGTAGCCCTCGAGGGCGCGACGCAGGAGCGCCAGGTTGCGGTCGTGTAGCACGGACGCGTGAGTGGCCAGCCCACGTTGTGCGCGGAGACGAGCTCGTACTGGGCGCGCAGCTCCTGATTCTCACGCTGGAGAGTGCGCGCGTCGGCAACAAGAGCGGCCACCGATTGGACGGGGGCCCCGGAAGCTGGGAGCTGAACTTGGGGCGCGGCGGGGAGACGAGGACGACGCGCGCCGAGCGCGCAAACCGCGCAAACCGCGCAAGCAGCCGCAGCGAGGTCGTCGGTGTCGATCTCCTTCTCCTTCTCCTCGGAGTCGTCGACGTCCATGTCGTGGCGGCGATCCATGAGGCTGGGCGCGTAGGAAGCTCCAGAGGCGGAAGTCGAGATCAGGCGATATGAAGCGAAGACGCGGGGCGGGTTCTGCGACGACACACCCACCTGGGGAGTGCACGTGCGTGGCAGCGGGACGGATGTGGTGTAGCACCCCGCGGAAAACGTGCAGATGCAGACGCTCAAGAGAGGAGGCTCCGAGACTGAGGCCCCGGGCGCGAGTGATGGAACTCGACGCGGTTGATGGGGCGCGACGCGCTGCGGAGATGGACGGGAAAGCCGACGAGGGTGATGGGCTGTGAGACACGGCGCCAGAATCCAGTGCGACGCGTAATCATCCGACGGGTCGACCAGTGCCCCGTCTCTTCAAAACGCGTCGACCCCAAACCCCGCCGAGCAAAACCCACCGAGCCAAAACGCGCCGAGTCAAAACTCGTCGAGCCAAAACGCGCCAAGAAAAACGCGTCGAGGTGAGATCTTGATTACGTTACGCTAATCAGGTTGAAGAACGGTAGTGTAAGCACGACAGACGCAAGGATAGACGTAGGGTGGTAGGCTTAGCAAGTACGAAGTAGGAGATAGCCAGTAGCAAGGACATAGGATAGGGTAAGGACTCAGTCCCGAAATTTCTCTGAACCACAAAGACCTCCCGTCTTCCCTCCGGTTCCAGGGGTACCACCAAGCGCCGGCAAGCAGAGCCGCCCCGATATCGCGGCCCCCGTCGTTTGTTGGTTCGGGTGCTCAACCCCCACAGACCCGTGCTGAGATAAAGGCACGTTAAACGTATACCGTTTAGGGGCGCCCGATAACGCGCTGCTAGGCGAAGGAACGCACCGGCCCGATAACCGCCGTGCACAAGGCCCCCGTGTAGGCCCGATAACGCCACACAAGCCCCAGGAAACGCCGGCCTAATAACGCCGCACGCCCGACGGGAACGCCAAGGAAACGCCGGCCCGATAACGCCGCACGCCCAAGGCTCGACGCCCTACGACAAGGAACAAGCGTCAACCAAGAACCCCAACTCTGAAGCCTGCGAAGACTTGGGTCTGTATTTCGAAGATACGCTACTCCAACAACCGGGAAAGAGATTGCTCGGCGCGACCGCTATCCAGACGCGCCGAGTTTGTGCGAGACCGGCTCCGCGAGATTTCTGCGAGGCCGCTACTCCACATTATCGAGGAAGGTGGGCATTCAACAGCTGAGCCATCGAGCGAGCAAGCACCAGCAGCCGATCGGTCTCTCGTATGTAAAACCATGACACCTTGCTATAGACCCGGCGAGGAGCAGCAAAGGCTTCAAGTTATTGAAAGCGACCTGAAAACACTCGAACCCAAAGTGTGGCTGAATGACACTGTCATCTCCTACTTTATTCGTGAGTTTATCGAGGCTCACAAGTCTGCCTACAACTTCGACGATCTGTTTTTTGGGACCATTCTCATGAATGACAAGGCGAACAAGCGAAACATGGCGAAAACCTACGCGGTGTCCTGAGGGATTACTGAGAATTTCCCCTACGAGACATACCCGACAATCTTGGTACCTGTGTGCATGGACGCCCATTGGCGTTTCGTCGTGATTCAGAACCCCGCTCTCAAGATTAAGGGCTTGGCGCCGGCTATACTGCATGTTGATTCCATGCAGTATCACGACACCGATCGAATTCACCGAATTCTGTGTGGGTACTTCCGTAAGGAAGCATTGGAAAAGTTCCAGGTGAAGAAGATCGCATACAAAGTTAAAGCCCACAAGACCAAGTCACACCAGGACACATACGACTGTGGCATCTTTATGCTGTACTTCATGCGCGAAGTCAACAGAGCGATCATGCGAGCAAAAGGTAACATCATTCTGCCGCTATCGAATGCTAATATTTGTGTGCTCCCAAAACAAATCCGGGACCACTTCAGCTGCGAATTGGAGCGAATGAAGTTCCTTAAGCTTTTCCGCAACGACCAAGCCGTGCAGTTGCAGATGGCTAACCGCTAAGCACGACGAGGCAGGTACATTCGAGCGACACTCCATGTATATAAACAGAATATATAGTCCATTCACATGCATACTCACATACACATACAGCCGTACAACGCCCACAGACCTGAATGCCTCCACCTGATGATAACAAAAAGATGGCGAACCTCAGGGCAAAGCCGTGCGCTCTCCCACTGAGCTACGTCGTCGACGGGAGGGGCAGTAGCCGGACCCGCACGCGGACTGAGGGACTGAGACGGCAGTGAGTCCAGGCTTGAGGTCCGGGTGGTAGGTTAGAAAAAAAGTGTAGACTGAGAGGGCGACCGCTGTGTCGGCGCAGCGACGTTAGAATTGTTTGCTTGGCGACCACTGGCTTGCCGCGTATCTATCCCCTTCCAATCATTCATTGGTGGAATGATCCGCCAATCCACGTTCAGCTGTACAGTACTTTTAATAGTGGACCCCGCCATGGAAATCACGGGCTCATTGTTGAATTTACTGGCTCGAGCGCACATGGCTCTCAGGCGATATTTGCATGTTTTTCGTAAAGGCGCTTTTCTCAGGCCACAGGCCGTTTCAGGTCATTTCCTTGCACCTATAATCAAGGCCCAAACAGGCTCTCTGCTGATCCTTTGCATACTCATCTAACCTAAACACTAAAATTTACAGTGTCTTTCAATTATCTAAGTGAATTATCCAAAAGTCTTTGTACACTGGTCTTTAGATGTGCGGTGTACCAATGTTGTGGTACTGGTCGGAGAGGTCGGAGGTCGGATATTTCGTGGTATGGATAAAAATCGTAACGGTGCCGACACATTTTTTTTACTTGATTTAAGTATAGGCAGGCTGACCGCAATGGACGTATATTGACCAATGACATCTAGATTTACTTAATATCAACCAATGAGCTTGATTAGGCGTAGGGTAAAACAGTGCCGACGCCGTGCCGACGTATAATGTAGGCACGGGGGCGAAAATATGCAGGGCGTCAATACAAGCCACTAGTCTACTGCTCATCACTCGAATATCTGCTCTCTTGCCGACAGACACTCGGAACCAGTATGAGCCTCCAAGACCTCGCCCCCGTCAACTCCCAGCTCGCTCTGCAAACCGCAATCAACGCCTTCGGTCGCTTCGTCGCGGCTCTATGGACTTCATCGCTACCGCTCTCGCTGATGATGAGAGTGGGGCTGTGTTTGTCAAGCTCATGGGCCGCTTTGGCGTTCACCTCGCCTTCGTCGAAGGCCGGGAGGAAGCCGCTGGCCAAGAACTCGGTCATGAGCTACTACCGACATGTGAAGAAGTGGCTGCCCAACCGCTACCCGACCCACCGAGCCACTATCGAGAAGAAACTACTCAAGATGGGACAGACGCTCGAGCGCCACTGTCTGAAGCCCATCGAAGGTGGAATGGTCAAGAAGGCGCCTGCCTGCACGAAGGAATACCTGCGAATTCTCATGGATGGACTGTACTATGATGCCGCCAGCCCCAAGGACTACCAAGATACCGCGGTACTGGCGCTGATGTGGTACGCCTTCGGCCGCGCCTCGGACCTGGGGTTCGTGGAGAAGGGAAACCTGTCTGTGAGTGCGGATGGCGTTGTGTGCGTTCGGCTCATCCGCGTGAAGACTTCAGACGAGCAGGGCATCTCTCTCTTTCCCGACAAGAACAGCTTCATCACGTGTCCCCTCCATGCGATTGCGATGGCCCTGGTGATGCAAGACGCTTTGTGCGCTCAGCTGCTGGACCATCCGCACCTTGCCGCAAGCAGCGACGAGATTATGACAGCTCCAGTTGACGTACCACTAGCTGAAGCTCTTGTTGCGTGCGAGAACGAAGACACGCCAAGTGAGCCGCCTCAGAAAAAGCGTAAGCTGCCTGAAGAAAACATGAAGATCCACGCCTACGTGAACCGCGTTGTCAAGACAGCGTCGACTGCTCAAGCTAAAGCGGTGCCAACTGCGAAATTGACGTCTCACTCGTTTCGACGTGGTAGGGCTCAGCATGCAAACTGTGACCCACTGCTCAGTGCTCAATGGATTTTCGATCGCGGTTCGCGGAACATGACGGCTACCAACAAGGCTTTCGCTTACGTGTTCAACACTACCAGTGAAGACCAGAAAGTAGCGCGCGTTCTCAGCGGGTGGGATTCCAGCAAGAAGCCACCGGTTCGAAACCTCTCCTGGTTCGACTCCGCCAGCCCGCAACAGGCACTGAGCTTGGGCAATCTGCTTTTCCAGCCATGTGTGTGCACCCAATACCCTGAGAAGAAGCTCAATACCCGTGTCGCTGAAGTGCTAACTGCCGCGCTGATCCAACAGTTTCCCGAGGTGCTCGAGTGCTACCCGATGTGCCCGTACGCTACCCGGATGCGCGAATCCCTATTGACGTTGGGTTTACTTAAAGCTCAAGTTCTCGCGTGGAGCTCTGAACTACAGGCGAAGGCGGCACAAAAGGATCTGGAGGAATGTCAAGACGACGTGGAGGCATTCACAAGAGAAGAGAAGCTGATTAATCACCAGAACTGTATCGTCGGTGAGCTGATAGCCATGAATCGAGCCTTGACCGAGCGGGTCACCCAGCTGGAGAGTCAACGCGACGCTGGTCAGGGGGACTCCTCCACAAGTTTGCCGACACCGGTGGTGGCACCACAAACGCATTGCGAGGATGCCGTCCCTGTGGCGAAGTCGTGTGGAAGCAAGGCTCTCACTAAAGGCTCAGCGGCTATTGGTTTGAGTGGTACGCCAAAACACCACGTATGTGGGACGTGTGTGCGGATCGGCAGAGAAAATCGGCGTACAAGCACACCGGGAACTACATGAAGCTGTTCTTACCGAACGGCTTCGAGCTGAACCCGCTGCCCCCTGATTACACCGACCAAGTTGTCCGTATCAGACTGGGACTGAAGATCAGTGAGAGATCCTGAGCGATCAAGTGACGCCGGCGCGTCGGGCGCGACATATGCAGAGGCGGATTACGTCCTATCGATCCCTGATGGATGTCCAAGATCGGCGTAGACGCAAGCCCCTACTGGAAGTAAACACCGGTGATCCGGAGCGACCAAGGATGGAAGTAGTCAGATCGACGGTGAACGACGATACGCTCAAGTCCTCGATCGAGAGTCGATCGGGATCGCCGATCGGCCAAGATGGGAAGCACAAGAGGAGCGAAGATAGGACAGGAATCCAGTTGTTGTTTAGTTGTAGGATGGTAGACAAGATGGTAGCAGTAGAGAGAGAGGCCAACTAAACATAAATCAGAAGAGTATTTGCACCGAAGAGCACAAGTCCCCTCAAGTCACCAAGTCCCAGGAACTACATTGGCCTCGGCAGACATCGACACTTTGGACAGTGAACTAGTGGTACGGCTAAGACTGGATTAATACATTGGCCAGCTTGACCTACTCTAGTGATCTATTTCTTGTGTGCGAACCCTCGATCGTCCGGATACAGCTTGGCCGGCGATCGTTCTCCTCCCGATCAGCCTCGATCCCGCTTTAGGAAGCGGCAAGCAACTCAAGAAAGGAAGGAACACACCCGAAAGGGCAACCACAGGCCTTGGATCGACTCCAGGCCGACCGATCGTAGCGAACAACCCTCGATCGGGACGAATACTCGGACGCAGAGCGAAGATTCCAGAGCTGCTCCACGGACTAACACCGCGTCACGCCAAGACATTCGATCTTCACCAAGTGCTGCATCCTCGGAGCCCCGAGAGAGTAGATCCAGCCCGCCGACGGGTACACAAGGTGAGAACAAGTTCAGCCGATCACGCATCGTTGGGGTACCCCCTCCGTTAGTCGGTGCCTGGGCGCTGGTGGGAAGCTCGATCAGGCCTTAACCCGATTTTGGCTGATCCCGCTACATCACAACGGTGCGCGTGCCCGGATCTCTTGGGGACTCCGGATTTCACCTTGAGTCCGCAGAAGATGCGCAAGTGAAGAAAGAACCAGGGGGAGAGGCGTCGTCGGATACCGGATCGACGAAGACGCTGCTGAACAAAACGAGATCCGCGGATCGACAGAGTGCTCGGAGGACTTCTGTCGACGGAATCGAGGGCGATCTGGAAACGGATCTAGAAGAGAAACCTCAACATCCTCCCCAGGTCCCTTTGGGGACCCCGGTGGATCTCGGTGCGAACCGAGATTCACTTACAAAACAAACCAAGGCCGGATCGGACCGATATGCATTCGCAGACTCGCCGATCAGGCTCGATCCGGACTATCAAGACCCAGACTTTCCAGATCAATCGCCATCAGCTCCGGTAGCGTCGGCGCGGGCTGAGTCGACAAGATGTCGATCGTCATCTCCTTACGTCTTGGCAGCCGAGCATGTGTCCGACACGTCGTCGGAACCCCAGCGAATGCCGCTGGTCCTTTCGAATCGGCTATGCTGGACGCCCGAGCACGTAGTCAGCGTCAAGAACGTACGCGATCAGGGCCTCGGAAGCAGAAATATAAGTCGACTGATCGGACGACCAGTGCGACTGGGTCGGACGAGTCGAACGGCAGACTGGAAACTTACTTCCAGGCCGCGATGACCCGTTTCTTGAAGGAACAACAGAGCGCAGTGGCCACACCTGTCCCAGTGGCCACAGACAATGTCGGATCACAGGCCGTGGAGATGGAGTCAGTCGGATCGCCGGATCGAGACGTCTCGCAGTGGGAATATGATCCGGACGACATCGATCTACCGAGCTCAGCCCCGGCCGTGGTGGCTACCGCCGCATCGGGGTCCGTTGGGTCTTCACTGATCCAGCGTGCACGGACTTCGGCGATGTCTGATCTTAAGGAGTCCAGCGGCAAGGATCAGGACGAAGATCGCGCCCGATCCTGGACCAGCAAGGTGAAATCGGCCTTCATGCGCGATCAAGCTACGGATGAAGAGAAGTACCTGACGTTCGCGGACCTGCTGACAGGGCCGACGAAGAACTGGTACCGCCAGCTGGGCCGATCGACACGGAACAAGTGGAGCGATCTGCTTTGGAGTTTCCAGATCCAATATTGTGGCCTAGGGGATCGGTGGCTTGGCAGTACTATCACTCTCGCAAGCGATCGGATGAATCGCCGTTGGACTACCTCTATCGACTGAATGTGGCGGCTCTGCGTGCGAGGCTGAAGATCAGGGATGAAGATTCCAAGGCCCGTCGAGAACACGTCGAACATTTCATCGAGACACTGGGCGATCCCAAACTGGCCGCTCAGTTGACCCTACTTCGGCTCGCGGATGCCGAAGATCTGGAGAAGTCCTGCGCGCTCAAGAACGCTCGAAGAGCAGACAGAAACGATCTCCCTTCGGATCGACGTATCGCCAGAAGGTCCCGACCTCCGTACCGGCCGCTGCCACCAAGCGGGCAGTGCGTGCAGTTCAGATCGCGAACCAGGAGTCTGGATCGGACGGATCAGACTCGGAAGGTGATCTACGTCGCGTCTACCTAGCGTCGGCTGCGGACAAGTCTCGCAACCCTGGGGGCGACACGACGAAGCAGGATCGAAACACCCAAGTGCCGATCAGTCATGACTCACCTCGATCCGACCCAAGATCGCGATCGTCGCCCGATGGATCGGACCGATCGAACCGCTGCTCACACTGTGGATCACGGAAGCACACGGATCTGGATTGTTGGAGGCGTTTGGCGTGCGAGAAGTGCGGAAAGCGAGGACATCCGGCAGATCGCTGCCTGTTTGTGTGTCGTGGATGCGGTGGCTGCACGAAATGGGCAAGTGCCCGATGGAGGAATTCTACAACCAGATCCGTCAATGGTTCAACCCGGTGAAACACGCAGGCATGCTGCCCGCGATCGCCGAGAAGATGTTAAACTAGGACGCTCGCCGGGTTGGAATCCGGTACGAGCCGAGCGTTCTAGGTATTGCATCTATGCATACGTGAACAAGAACACTGTAGATCGAGTAAGTGGACGGACTACGCGGTAATACATTTGATATGCATGAGAAATCTGCCGCCAAGGTCTTAAGTCTACACCGATCGGACGACTTCAGCCGTTCTGACGCCGAAGTGCCCTTGGATCTCCAGTCTGGAGAAATTGGAAGCAACGCAGACCTGAATAATGATTTACACCAGCTGACGGAGAGTTGACGGCCGAGATCCCGAAACATGATCGCGATCGAAGTCTGCCTCGCGTCAGTGAACACCGCAGATCTGGCGATGTGGTACCCGATCTCCTCCCAGGGGAGTCCAGGGGTACTGGAAACATCATTCGCCGGGTAAATGGTTCCGTCAGGCCAAGATCGCTGGCAAGATCAGCAATGAGAAGTCGATCTTACTCTTAGACACCGGCGCCGAGGTGCCCATCGTGGACACCGCCTTTGCTCGTAAGGTGGGGTGCTCTTTCGACACGAGTCAGAGCCAGGAATGCGTGGGGATTGTCGAAAGCGTGTACATGACGGAAGAAAGACCAGGATCAAAGTCACGCTGGCAGGATCGCTGGTGTATTTCTTCGATATCTGGATTGGCGACCTATCAGGACAACATGCGATCCTGGGTATGGACTTTATGGTCCCGGCGGGGATCCGCCTCGATCTATCGGACGGCTCCATCTGCCTACCTGACGAAGTCAAGATCCAACTTAGCGGACGGCGACAGCTGTACAACAACAACGTCCGACATGTGTGTGTGGATCAAGGAATGCAGATCGCGATCGGTGATTCGATCGAACTGCCACTCCAAATGAAGGTGACAGATCGAGAGAAGCTATGGGTCACTCGTGGAGATCGCTGGGTACCGAATGTGGTTCGAGGACCTGGCCGGATCAGGTATCTCCAGGTCACCAACATGGACGTCGTTCTACACCGGAATGAACGGATCGCTATGTGGCTGGCCGGAGATCGGGTACCCCGGGTGCCAGGGTATGTGTCGATCGGGTCCCGTCGCTACATGGAATGGCAGAATTGGCCTTTCAAGCCACGACGGAGGAACCGCGAGCTAATGAGGAGGCGTCAGTCGTACCACCGGTATCGGCTGTCGAGCGACCAACGTATCCGACGCCCCGAGCGATTCTCCGGAGATCCGAGGTATCCCCGGTCATCGATCGCTCGATTAGCCTACCCGACCCCACACCGAATCGGGAGCGAGGTGCCCTGATCTGGAAGTAGCTGTTGCTGATACGCTTAGATCAGGGGGCGGATCGCCGCTGGAGAGTGATCGCGTGGCCGAAGAGTCCGGATCATCTACTTCAACCACTTTAGTCGGAGAATCGACGAGCCTACGGTCGGATCCTACAAGGTCGTCGGTCAAACACTCCAGATCGGAGGACGAATGCCTTCCGGAGCAGGAACGGGTGCTTGTGAGCTACCGGTCTTCGCCGACCGCCGGCCCAGGGTGCGAAGTGATGCATGACGCTAACCCGCGAGATGACTGCACTGGTGATCTGGAGAGGGCCCCAGATTACGTGGATCCCATGGTGAATAGTGCAACAATGTCCCCTCACTTGCCATCGGCCGATCAGGTCGACGGTTGTGCCGTCGAACCAGATCTCGGGGGCGGGAGTGCTGATCGGGTACCCCATGTGGCGACCCTAGCGGTGGAAGAGTCGAGATCAAGAGGCGACACCACAGTTGACTCGATCGACGGAGATGATCAGGTGGAAATAGAGACCAAACCCACTGTCAATCGGGGCGATCCTGCTGCAGCGGAACCAGATCAAGAAGCGGACGCTGATGATCAAACCCATGCAGCTGAACCAGATGGAGATGTTGACGCCGATGATCAAGTCCACTACCACGAGGGCGGGGGTCTATTAGCAGAAGACGTCGAAGGCGAACTGGCTGTGCTTCCGGAAATTGTGATCTCGACGACGGATGAGGTGAAGGTCGACGACATCAAGGTGGAAGATCTGGAATTCAACACCCCGGAGGAGATCGATCGACTGCAAAAGAAGATCTGGCATCGGAGACACTAGCTGATCGGCAAGGGCAATGCACTTCCCCCAGCAGCCGGGGGCGTCACTTGTGACATCGACGTCGGCGACGCGAAACCGATCGTCCGGAAGGTCGCCCCCCAGTTTGTGGAGAAGGTGTCGGATCTGATTAAGGGATTGCTGTCAGCCAAAATGATCCGGAAGTCCCGATCACCGTGGGCCTCGCCGATCGTCATGATAATCAAGAATAACGGCGTAGATATCCGACTCTGCATCGATTATCGGCTCATCAACAGTCTGACCCGGATCATGGTGTATCCAATGCCTCTGATCAATGATCTGCAGGAAGATCTGGACAAGGTGCTCTAGTATTGCTCTTTGGATATGGCTAGTGGATTCTGGGTGGTGACAATGACCGATCGAGCTCGTGCGATCTCGGCCTTTATCACCCACATGGGTCTGTTTGAATGGAATCGAATGTCGTTTGGCCTGAAGAACGCTCCTCAGATCTATCAGCGACTTCAGGATGACGCGTTGCACGGGTTCACCAGGATCCCGCGATCGTCGAACTCGGAAGTCACCACGGACCCGATCGAGTCGGGCGAACCAGAAGATCCGGGGCGTCCGTCAGTGCTAGGCCGCAGATCGTACATCGACGACATTCTGGTGACGGCTGGATCATGGGATGAGCTGTGTGAACGTGTGGATCACCTGTTGGACGCCTGTGACAAATGGAACCTCTCGATCAGTGCGGAGAAGAGCTCTTGGGGGATGCGCAAGGTGGACTATCTAGGACATCGCGTGTCTAACGATGGACTGGAGGCCAATCCGAAGGACCTCGCGGCTCTGACCGATCTACCCGGATCGCTCCGATCAATGCAGTCTTTCTTGGGCAGTCTAAACTACTACAGCAGTCTCCTGGAAGACTACACGATCTACGCGGCGATCCTGTATGAACTGCGCGAGGTAGACTTCGCCGAGTTGAAGAAGCGTACAGATCTGCGCCAGATCATGGACGGTCAAGTGTCGAACTCAGTAGATCGGAACTCGGCAGACCCTGATCGGACGCCGCCCGTTCATGGAGTCGAGGTTGGCGACGAACGCTGGATCCGTGCTCATCGCGCCTTCTTGACATTGAAGACGAAGATCGCGACGACGCCGATCTTGCGGCATTTCGATCGTGATCGGACTCCGGTTGTGATCGTGTACGCGAGTGACTGGGCGATCTCGGCCGCACTGATGCAGGAGCACGACCAGATTTATCACCCTGTTACCTTCGCCAGTCGAACGTTGAAGTCGAATGAATTGAACTACAACGTGGTGGAGAAAGAAGTGTTGGCTCTGTTACGAATCCTGGATCTGAACTATAACATGCTGGTTGGACGATCGATCCGGGTCCTGACCCGACACTCGACGTTGACGTGGCTGTTCCGATCACCCGGCCTTCTAGGTCGATTGGGTTAGTGGGCCGCACTCCTATCGCCCTGGACGTTGGAGATCGCGAAGCGCACCAAGGGAGAGGACGAGATACTGGGGGCGATCGCCGCCAGTATCACGCCTCGATCGGATGTTGACGACGCACTGATCTTGATCGCGCCGAAGAAAGAACCCCGGCGGAAGATCCAAGCACCGATCCCGACTGTACGCGCAGATGAAGAGCTGCTGGTGATAAGCTTCGATGGAACCGCCCGCGCCAAGCGAGGTGGAGGCGCGTACAGTGCGATCCTATGGAAGCTACCTGAGTGGAGTGTGGTGAGAGCACGATCGGGCTACGCTGAGGGGCTGACCGTCAATGAAGCGGAATATCATGGCCTGCTGCTGGATTTCGACCTCTTGGACGGCTTGGATCGAGCCAGGCGGGTGGTCTGCGGTGATTCCGATTTGGTGATCCGGCAAGTACGGGGTGAGATCGACTGCAAAGCACCCAAGCTGACGTTGTTGAAGCAGAAGGTGCTCGATCAGTTACGGGACTGGTCAGATCATGAGCTGTTACATGTGAAACGGGACTGGAACGGCAGCGCAGACAGCTTGGCTAGCGCAGCGCTTCAACGTGAAGGGGGCGTCGTCGTCGAGGATGAAGTCGATCACGTGGATCTTACGGATCGATGAGATCCTGGTTGTCAGATCTGATGAACCTATCGCCCGACTATCACCGATGATTACCCGATCAAATGTCAGATCACGGTCGAATCCGACTGCCCTACAAGTGTTTGTGCGGGGACTACGGATCGATCGAATCCGAGGATCGTAAGATGAAGAAACGTGGATCGTGGGCATGAAGAAGTACCTGATGGGAGGCGTGGCTGATCTGACGCAGGATGAGGCCCGATCTTATGGCAACATTGCGGCGGACTACGAGATCGATGACAATGATCTGCTGTTCTACTGTTCCCCCTCCAAGAGATCGGAGGCAGATCGAGGCGGCTGATGAGGCTGGTCGCGCTAGAGACACTGCATCAGGATATCCTGCACGACTATCACTCTACTGTGGAAGGCGGTCACCAAGGGGTTGGGCGTACCTATCAGCGGATCCGTGATCACTTTCACTGGAGAGGTCTCTTCAGGAGTGTGCCGAAGTATGTCGGAGAGTGTGTCGATTGCGAGACTGGCAAAGGGCGACCCACGATCAGGGGCGAGTCGCCAGGGAACATCCAGGCGACATACCCGTTCCAGATCATAGCGATGGATCATATACCGTCGCTGCCCAAGTCGTACAAAGGCAACACCGAAGTGCTGATCTGGGTCGATCTGTTCACAGGATACGTGATCGCGAAGGCCAGCTCTTCCCGAACGGCGCAGACGATCGCCGAATCTTACGAAGAGGGTGTGTTCCGGCGATTCGGTGCCAGCGAGGTGATCAGGGATGATCGCGAACCGGGATTTATGAATGACTTCTTCCGCGCCTTTCATAAGATCTTAGGTATGCGTCAGCGAGCGACGATGGCTTATCGGCCTCAAGCGAATGGTACTGGGGAACGAATGGTGCAGACGGCGACGAGAGCCTTGAAGATGTTCGTGGAAGATCTGAATCAGAGGGATTGGAATGAGTATGCTGAGCGATTGACCTTCGCGATCAATACGGCTCATGATCGAGTTCAAGGAGACTCCCCTTTTTATCTGGTACATGGTTGGGATCCTCGATCGACGCTAGAAGCGACGATCCCTTTGGGTAGTACTCGAATCCGGGATCGGAATCCGCGACGGTGGCGTTATCGGATCCAGAGGCACTATGATCAGGCTCGAAGTCAGGTGAATGCTCGTGTACGCGAGGCGATCGCGGATTGGGCCGATCGACACAACAAAGAGGTTCGACCGCACTCGATCGAGGCTGAATCCCAGGTGTGGCTGTACCTGGACCATGTGAAGGAGGGGTATGCCCGGAAGCTAGGCCATCTGTGGCATGGCCCATTCCGTGTGGCCGAGAAGGTGAACGAGTACACGATAAAGCTTCAGATCGCTGGCACGTACTATCACCTGCTCCCGATCGTGCATGTTTCGAAGCTGAAGTTGGTCAGGGACTTCCCCGATCGACCGCAGATCGAGCTCACGGTGGACGAGGCAGATCGACTCGATTTCGACGAGATCTTACTTCCAGAGGACAGCTGGGCTCCAGATCGAGATGCGAACGAGTATGAAGTGGAGAAGATCACGGATATGCGGACGGGTCGAAGGACGCGGTACGGCCGGACGTATCGAGAATTCCTGGTACATTGGAAGGGTTACGACGATCCTGACTGAATCGACGAAGCTGATCTCAACTGTGGAGCTTTATTGCACGAGTTCCTTCGAGATCGTGTGAACCGGAACCGATTCAACGCGATGCAGTCTCACCAGGAGGAGTGAGGTCGGACCATCGAGGTGAGCTGGTCGCCTTGGTGAGTGAAAAGGATGACGGATGGTTCGAAGAACGAGGATTTATTTGTGCAGATAGTTTTACCTTAATCGATTAGAGTGTGCAGAACCAATATTTATAATACGCCATCACTCTCAAAATGACGTAGGAATCTCTTACGGACCATGTCAGAGGCCGTATCCAACAAGGACAAAAGAAACGTAGGATCGACGAGGAGGCTGTCGATCGGAGGAAGGAGTTGTATGTGAATGTGTATGTGCATGAAGGCGCAGATCGAGAGATTATGGAGTCGCTGAGAGGCGGAACGATGGAAGATCCAGACTGATCATGTCGGATAAGGAGTGGATCGACGCAGGGCTGTGGCGCCCGGCGCAAGAAACGAGGCATTACAATGGGAAGGGTGGATCTGGAATGGTGGAGCGGCTATTGGGGCAGACCAACTTCTGAATGACTATGATTTTGAGTGGGCTTTCTGATCGACGCGTCGATCACTAGATCTGATCGCGCAAGCTAAACTGGTATCACGAATGCCGGATCACGGCTGCTGGGCGCCGATGTTGGGTTGAACTTGTTGCGAAGACGTGGGATCCGCCTGGCAGGGTGGTCCTGAAGGTGGTCGCGGTACTGGTTTCGCCAGGAATCGTGCGCGTCGGCCTCGATCAGGGCAGTCCGGAGGTCGGTCGGCTCACCCTGATGCTGGGTGGGATCGTTGGCGTTGGCTGCGCGAGACACCGCCCCGGGGTACCAAGTTACAGAGTCTCGCGGACGCGCCGGAAGGTGCAGGAAGGACGGATCTAGCAACAGATCGACGTCAGCCCACATCGCTCTCATCATCGGCAACGTCGTGGCCAACCATTGTCGCCACCGATCGCCGAAGCGGATCCGCCGGGTTCGACGCTCGGCATGGTACCGTTGGATGACCGGATCCTGACGATGTCCACGGGTGATCGGGAGGTAAGAGTTGTTTCCCAGAAGGCCTGACGATGTTGTTCCTCGAGCTGTAGGCAGGCGGTGGCGATCCGACCCAACGGAGTTGCGGCGCATCGGTGGAGTGCCAGATCAAACGTCAACGGATCTCGCGGGTTCTGGAGGGCCTCCCAAGGGCGATCGGCCAGGAGTGCGGTGATGTTCGGCCCGGTGATCAAGTCATCTCGGTAACCGATCACGGCCGCAG
Organism: Phytophthora melonis; assembly: GCA_024211575.1. NCBI lineage: Eukaryota > Oomycota > Peronosporomycetes > Peronosporales > Peronosporaceae > Phytophthora > Phytophthora melonis. Next base: position 158,946 of record JAMXKT010000028.1, on the reverse strand, counting down.
GCTGCCGAGCACCGTGAACCGCGCGACCGGGAAGAGCCAATTCTCGGGCAGGAGCAGATGGTGGGTCAACGTTGACAAGATCATACCGGTGATCTGCAGCTGACATACCAGTCCCGCGAGTAGTAAATAAGAGCACATTTGGAGGTCGTTTTTTTCCTCACCCTACCCCCGAGCCTTCTAGACACAGGTAAAATAGGGGTAAAATACCTCTGATGTGTATTTTAATACTTTCAGAAACAATAGAGGACAATATTTTAGGTATCATTTAGTATTAGTACCAAAAAACGCACCCAATCGCCCTATCTCTTGTGTTACATCAAAGCCAATTCCTTAGCACCAATCATCACCAATCGTCCCATCTCTTGCGCTACACTGGTTCAAATTTCATAGCATTACACCGCAAGCAATACACCCCTCTGTAACAAATAGCGCGTCGCGCTAAAACGCGATTTGAACTCCAACAAATCGCTCACACAAAAATATTTGTAACCAAAATGATTTGAACGTGAAGGATAAAAATTAAGAATATAATACAAAGTTATCATGTGTAACAGTACTAAGGAAAATGGTGAAAAGTGTCAATACGAACCTGATTTTGAATTCTGTCATATTGAAAAGCATTACAAAACTGTAAGAGGTATCATTCCTTTTGGTAAACATGTAGGGCAAGAAGTTTTGGAAGTGGCTTATTATGACAGACCGTACTTGAAACGGATGTCTACTTCAGATTTTGTCAAAAATAAGTATCCTAAGTTGTTGGTTGAGGTCGATAAAGTATTGACCTTATCGTACTGGGGGGGGTGCAACAGACCTATCTATTCTCTCGCAATCAAATTGTGAACTGCTATTGCGGGGGAGATTACTTACGGAAACAAGAAAAAGAACATAGACAAACAGAAACACACAAATGTTATAAGGACAACAGAGATCAAAAGGTTACGTGCGAGTGTGGAGTTATATACACTGGGTTCCGTCGCAAAATGCACTTGAAAACAGCTCAACATCAAGCATGGGTAGTAAATCCAGACGGATTTGACAAACCTATCACTTGTCTGTGTGGTGAAGTTTATACACAACGAACTAAGACTGAGCACTCACGAACAGAAAAACACAAAGCTGCTATGAAAGCAAAGGTAATGTGTGAGTGTGGATCAAGTACATCTCTCAAAACTCATAACAAATCACTGAAGCAACAAAAGTGGTTGGAAAGTCAATAACCTGACATCATTTTTTTACTTAATAATATTTTTTGTCTACCCTGATATATATCCAGCTAAATATAAAGTATAACTGACAGATAATAATTTTATCATCGACCTCATATAGCAACATGAACTCGGACGAATATTCTGGCCTTCAACGTCTAAAGATTCCTATCATTCGATGGGGTACTAATTACCGTATCAAGATCCGCATCCAGTATGGAATTACTACGTTCATCTCGAATGTTAGGAATCCTAGAAACAGAAAGCTTATGGCCAAGTTTTATAAGATTTCTGAGAAGCGTATCAACACCGAACTAGACTATGAATACAAGAAACCACGTTCATACATTGTTGAAAAGAAATCTGTTCTAGAAACTCACGAGTTCGTTGGATTTAGTCAAGACGAGATCTACGATAAAGTAAAGACATTGTTGGAAGGGTTGACTCACGCTGTTAAGATTAATATTCAGTTAGGTTACAAGCTAATCGACAGAACCAATGACTTAGAGCGTGATTACTATCCGAGTACGAATACGGAATTATGGCCTAGTATTTCTGTAGCCATTAACTCAAAGGCCGATGTAGAGAAGAAAGTCATGAGCTACATGAAAGCTACTGATTTTACTGAGCGCATCAACTATCCTTCGTCTGCTTATCAACTCAAAGAGATTAATTCCGTTAAAATTGTGATCTACTATAGGAAACATATTTTAGGCGACTCAGAAATTAAAATCCCGGAATGCATCTCTAATAACCGTTTTATCGTGAACTTCCCTAAGACAAATAACAAGTGTGTGTTCTATTGTATTGGTTATCACTTGGCTACCGGGGAGAAACCGGATCGACGTAGGGTTGTATCGAACGCTAAGGAGCGAGTAAAACAATTCTGTGCATATGAGAACGTCCCCTATTCACCTAAGGTTTTCAAAGAGTTCCAAGCTGTTGATATCATGCAGTTTGACAAACTTGAAGACTGTTTCAAGCTGGGTATCAATGTGTGGGAAATGAATGAAGACACACTAGAGATCAGTAAGATTAGGTCACCTGAAAAGGACTATGGGAACGCTATGAACATTCTTGAGTACAAGGGTCACGCGATGTATATCACAGAGCTAGACTACGTTCTTAACAAGTATCCGTGTAACGTTTGTGATGCTATCTTTGACTCAGCTGACAAACTTCGAAACCATAAGAAGACTAAGTGTCAGCTCGATGTTCTTGAGAGCTTTGCTAAAAAGCCTACTCTGTATCGACCATCCGAGAATCGAGTCAAGTCTCTTCTTTCGAAGTACAAAGTCTATGACGTTGACCATTACATGGACCATTTCATTGTCTACGACTTCGAGAGTATCCTTGAGGGTAAGAACAGGCAAAGCGGGCGTAACACCAAATATACCAAATACCATCATGCGATTTCAGTTTCTGTTTGTGACAGTCTAACGAAGCAAGTAAAAGGCTTCGTTAACGAATCGCCAAGGGAGTTACTAACCGAAATGTTCGAATATATCCATGAGGTTTCAGAGCAGATTCAAAAGTATAACCTTCGGAAATACAGAAAGGTCTTTGTAATGATGGGTAGAGAAATTAGAAAGCTAAAGGCATCAAAGGCTAAGTATGACTCAGCTGATGAAAAGGTGAAGATTCTTGACAAAATCATCGACAAGATGGTGAAAGAGAAAGATAGTCTTCTACTTTTATGCTCTCAATCGCCTCTACTTGGCTTTAACTCTGGACGCTATGACATCAATCTTGTTAAGAATGATCTCTTTGCTGTACTTGGTACGGATGACATCAAGATGGTTATCAAGAACCCGAACTACATGTGCATATCGACGGGTAAACTGAAGATCCTTGACATCTCTAACTATCTTCCGGCTGGAACATCATATGCTGGATACCTCGAAACGTATTTAGGTAAGTGCCAATGCGATGATGAAATTAGATGTGATTGTGGTCTTGGTAAGGGTATGTTCTTCTATGACTATTTGACGTCGTATGATAGAATTTTCGACGAAGGTTTACCGCCAAGATCTGCATTCGATTCCGAACTCAAGGGTACAAAGTGTACCGAAAGCGAGTACGAGCGCCTAAAGTATGTTTGGGATCACTACAACATGAAGACGGTCAAAGCTCTTCTAATCTGGTACAACAACCTAGATGTTCAACCATTCGTTAATGCTATTCTTAAGCAACAAGAGTTCTACAAGTCATTCAAGCTTGACATGTTCATGGATGGAGTAAGCCTACCTGGCCTTGCTGAAAAAGTCATGTATCAAACGTGTTATGACAACCTTGAGTTTGAGAAATATTATGGAAACATCGATGAAAAGTATTTCAACCGGGTCTATAATGAGATTGAACGCTTGTTTACTAAGATTGATGGGTACACTAAAGAACACGAATGGGGTGGATTCGCTACTGGCGAAAATTATACCTTTGTCTATATCAATGTTTTCGATAGGCATGGCAATCGGTCAATATTTAATTTTACAGATGAGTCTGATGCTAAATACATATACGACAAGCTTGGTGAAAAGTTTTCACCGAAGTTACGTTTCGAACTAGATACGAGTAAAGTTGAACCGCCTTTCAGCTTCCCGGCTAATCGATTAGAAGGGTACAAGCGACAAGATAATGCACGCGGGCGTAGTTTTGGTTTAACGATTAAGCATCTTGATGACTTATTGTGGGGAGGTTCATATCTATGCGAACTCTGTGATTGCCAGCTAACGGTTGCAAACGTATCCGCTGATCGCATTGACAACGCTAAAGGTCATATCGATGGAAACATCATGATTTCATGCCATGACTGTAATGTAGCCCGCAAAGATATGAACCCTAAAGCGTTCCGTCATCAGAAGCTACTTGAGCGTAATGCTGATAAACTTATCTGGTCTATCGATGAAGAGCAGAAAGAGATTTATCACAAGATGAAAGCTAACATCGCCGGCGGACCATCGATCATCTTTAACCGCTTCTCCAAGCGCAACAAGACGCTGATTCGTGGACTCAAAAAGTGTAAGAAGGTCATTGGTTATGATGCTAACGCTCTCTATCTGTGGGCTCTAGCTAATGAAATGCCATGCGGACGTCAAGGTATTATTGATGATATCCAATCAGACAAGGTCTTCGGATTCCTTGAATGCGACATTGAGACACCAGAACACCTCAAGGAGTACTTTAGTGAGATGACACCTATCTTCAAGAACGTAGAGATTGATACATCCCGCGAGGACATTATTGGTGGGTATATGTTCAATCATGCAAAAGATATTGGACGTAAACCAACCAAATCACGCAAGCTCATCGGTTCGTACTTTGGTGAAAAAATCCTTATCTACGCACCGCTCTTGAAATGGTACCTAGCTCACGGACCTGTTGTTACGAAGACATACTCATTTGTCAAGGCGAGCTCACACAGACCGTTTGAACTATTTGCTGATAAAGTCTCAGACGCACGACGTGAAGGTGATAAGGACGCTTCTAAGGCGATGATTGCTGAGATGATGAAGCTTGTTGGCAATACACCATTTGGGCGATCTGGCATGGACAAAAGTAAGCATAAGGAAGTCAAATACCTGGATGATGCTAAGTCTGTTAGAGCTATTGTTGAAAAGCAAAATTTCCATGATGTTGTTGAGCTTGAAGGTTCATACGAGGTCAGCCTTAGGAAGCGACGTTTAACAATCCGATTCATGTCTCTATTGCTATCTACCAACTTGCCAAGCTACGCATGCTTCAGTTCTACTACGACTGCATTGACTTCTACTTTGACCGCAGCGACTTCCAGTATCAGGAGATGGACACGGATTCCGCCTATATCGCATTCAGCGATGACAAGCCATTCGAGAACCTAATTAAGCCTGAACTTGTAGATCACTTCAAGCAACACAAATACGACTGGTTCCCGCGTGATTACAATAAAGAGGTTGCAGCGTATGATAGACGCACCCCTGGTCTATTCAAAGAGGAATGGCGCGGTAACGCTATGGTGAGCCTATCGTCAAAAAATTATCACTGCTATCTTCCTGATGTAGGCCACAAGGTGAAGACTTCTGCTAAAGGCGTTCAACAGGGTGGTAATCGCAACGCTGACATCTTGAACCAACAGGGCTTTGAGTCTGTCGTCAAGGACCGGGTTACACTCAAGGCTACTAATCAAGGCTTCCGAATTGACAAGGTGACCAATGGTATCGTTACGTACGAACAGTGTAAAGCAGGCCTTTCGCATTGGTACGATAAGCGAATTGTTCTTGCTGACGGTATTACTACTGCACCTCTGACTATTTAGGTTCGCGGTTATGGAGAAGCCAAGCGACCTTTTTTTCGATTTAATAAGCCAATCAAAAAAGTCATAAAAAGTGAGTTGATCCTGATAGATAAATCTATAAAGTATAATAACATATCATATACGCGCAACGCAAACAACGTAGTCATGAACTTCCCTATTACGCACGCTAACTTCAACCAAGTCACGGTTGAACAGCTTCGCACGGTTTATCAGTTCCATAATGATGATCTGTATGAGCTCTACCTAGAATTGCTGTTGAGTGACGAAGAGGTCATCAGTGGTGATTATGAGTTCGATCATGAAACGCTGCGTACTGATATGGAAGATTTTGGCATCTATCACAATGATACAATGGAACAAGATATTATTCCTGAGCCTGTATTTGAATGTGATCATGCTCCTTGTCATAGCATTGGGTGGGATTTAGTAGACTGCATTAGACACCATGCTTGCCTGGCTCAAAATGACCATGAAATTATCAATTGCCCTACATGTAATGACCGTATCATGAAAGGTGATATTATCCCATGTAAGTTACAGCCAATTGCTACAGATGAAGAAATTAATCGGCGAACGATCAGGTATCTTAAGCAAAGAGGAGAAGGAATCTTTGTTTTCAAAAGACAAATCTTTGACCAGATTGATGTATTCAAGCGGCGTTTCTTTATAGCAAAAGTGTTCGAAGAACTCATCCAGACAGCATTGCACCCTTCACGCATTCAAAAGCAACTAAATCAGTTTGATGATGTAGAATCATTCTTTGAGGCAATCGGTTGCTAAGCATTAAGCTCTAATTTTTTGTCTCTTAAGTATAGGGCCAACAATGCGGCGTGAACAATTCAAATATGATCCAAATGACTCAAAGCAAACCTTCCTTGACAAGCTGTACCATGATCCTAGCTACGGCTTCGTTGGCATGCAAAAGCTGTATGGAAGGCTAAAGCTATAGACAGACGCATCACGCACAAAGACGTTAAGGATTTCTTTAAAGCTGGAGTTGAAATCCAGCCGTTTCAACATCAAAAGCCTAAATTTGAACAGTTTAAGATAGCATCGCCTAATCCAGACTCATGGCAAATTGACTTAGCGTTTTGGTTCAAGAAAACGATCTTGACGTGTGTCAATATCAATTCGAGACTTGGTTACGCTGCGCTGTTACAAAACAAGCAAACAACTAGTGTTCTAGAAGCATTAAAAGACTTCGTTAAGGCGAACAGGCCGAGAGTCGTCACGACTGATAATGGAAAAGAGTTCATGAACAAGGCAGTTCGATCATATTCAAGGAAAAGAATATCGAGCACTACAACAACGAGCCTGGTGATCATGCTACGATGGGCAAGATCGAACGCTTCAACCGAACGATCAAGCAACGCCTGATGCAAATGTCAGATAGACAGAACCTGACACCTCAGCTACTGAAAGCGGTTATTTCAAATTACAACAACACTACGCATCGCTCAATAGGTATGACGCCTAATGAAGCGCGAGGACAGATAAATGACAAGGACCTAGAGCACAACAAGGACGTTCTAACCAAGGTAGAAAACGATATCACTGTAGGTACAAAAGTATTGTATCGTCTAAATAAGGGTACATTTGACAAAGAGGACGTTCGCTGGAGCAAAGCTGTTTACGAAGTGGTTGGCACTGATGGTTACAAAGTTCAGATCCGTTCAAAGAACCGTCATACGCTTTACAAATCGCCAAACGATCTCAAGCCGGTTAACGCGAAGGTTACAGATGCCCCTTATAAGGAAGGAGACCTCTTCGAGATCGAGAAAATTCTTGAGCATAAGCGCGATAAAGACGGTAAGTATAGATATCATATCAAATGGGTTGACTACGACAAGCCAACCTGGGAGCCTCAGGATAACCTTCGCCTAGTGAACAAGAATCGTATGAGTAAGCCTGAGCAAGTCTACTTCCGCGAGTTATTAAAGAAAAAAAGAGGCTCTACGAGAGACAACTTAAGCAATGAACTAATACTCTTCTTCTCTATTTTGACGCTTTCCTGTTTAGTTGGTATGTAGACCTTGTTTTCGACCCGGTTACTTTTTTTGAAATTTGCCGCATCAGCTTCGATCGAATTATTGGAGTATACATACGAAGCTAGACCATCTTTGTCATCATCGATATAGACTAAGTCATCATTCATGCTTATATATGAAGCAATAATATTTTTGGAAAATTATAAATGGTAGTATATAGAAAGTATAATACAAGGGGTAAAGTCGCAGACGCCAGCCCGCAGTCTGAGCGTCAGCTCAAAATACAAGATATGACATCGTGCACAGCGACAACTCAACGCAATGGTCAGTGTTCACGAGCAGCTCTGAAAAGCGGCTTTTGCAAGCAGCATGATAAGGATTATAAAATCGAGATGTATCGGAAGGAGTTGAGCAAAATGCATAACCGAGTTCGCATGTACCTAGCTAAGACTAACAAGCTCTATGAGATGATATACGATGTTCAACGATGTGACTATATCAAACATAAGCTAGGGCAAATGACAGACAGCATCAGAGCCTATCGTTACACAGTAACAGATATAAATCTTAAAGATGAGTTGGAAGAGCTATTTGACTTGCCTTTTGATGAGATTTTACCAGCGTATCAGTCATTGCTACATCGACGCAACAGTATCGTTCATAAATACACAATGGGTCAGTGGGAGTCAGCAGCCATACCGAAGAAGCTAAAGTATCACCTACGATTTAATAAGAGTAAATAATTTCATTCATGCTAATATAGAGCAGAAAATGTTTCCTTCGTTTAAATCGCTTGCTCAAAGAGAGGAAAAACAGCTTCTTGAAAGAGCGCGCCGACGGGTAAGTCAAGCAAATATTAAACGAGATATGTATGCAGATGCTCAGTGGGCCAGTGACGCAGAAAAGGTTATCAATCTTAATGGTTCGAACAAGGTAGCTCAATCGACTCAAACCGAGTAAAATAGTTACATTTTTTTATCAGTCTGTCTAATATATCACGCTTTAGACCAATGTTTCCTAATTTTACATCGATCGCTCAACGTGAGCGCAAGAGACTTCAGCTTCTTGAAAAAGCTCAGCGCCGTGTACAGCAAGCTGACGCGAAACGTGAGTTGTATTCTGAAACAGCGTGGTCAAGTGATCAACGTAAATCAGAATAGTGTTACTCAAAGCAGTCAAACAACTAGTACTGAACCTGTTAGTCAAGATCAACAGAATATCGACGCAACTTTAGACAGTGATGCTAGCACGGAACCTCTGTCATCGGTCAGTTTTGCAAGCAATGAATCGCAAGCTACACCGAGTTTAGAGACAAGCGATTCACAAGCTAAACCTGATGTATCTACTATTGGTTCACAAGCTAAACCTGAAGTAACGACGAAGGAAACGCAAACTAAAAGAGAACTATCAGAGGAAGATAAGGAAGCGATACGCTTTATTCGAACACATTACAAGAAATACCCCGAATGGGCCGTGCTCAAAATTCCGCCTCTAGCAAAAGATGGAGAAGAATTGACAAAATACTACATCGGTAGATCTGGCTACTTGTACAGACGAGATACCGACAGACGAGTATCCCCGTCAAAGGTTGATTGGGAAGCTACAGCGGAAAATGTAGCGGTAAGGTTCAACGATGAGCAAAGTAACATTGATAATGAGTTAGATACTATGAAGTTAAAACGACGCGGTGAAACGCTGGAAAAGCCTGAAAAGTCTGATCCGGTTCGGTTTACAAGAGGGACAGACACGGGTGATGACCAGCTATGGGACCAGTCAAGTTTAACATGGCTATTACGCTTAAACCAAGCAAAATTCAACGAAGCCAATATCATCATGCATCCTGTGTATGATTCAGGGTCTACAGTAACATCAGACAAAGCACCAAAGCTTTTCAAACTACAGTTAAAACTAAATGAATCAAAACCGGACGAAATTCAAGCTATCCGGATCAAAACCAATGAAAACAATCCAACTATTCTGAAGTTAATAAATTGGAGCGAGACGGTTAAGTCAATACTTGCTAAAGCTAAGAAGAACGGAATCCATATTTCGATAGAGTTGGCTACAAGGAAATCAAGGCAAATAAAAATCGGTTTAAGCCTGCTAATGAGTTATTTACCGCTGCGCCTGGAGTTTCAGTCGGTAGCGCTAAGACTGATATTCGTTACAAGGTGGATATTCCAGCTAGTGACGCAAAGCGCTTCATAACTGACTTCTTAGAGAAGCACACGATAGGGATGGTATTGCTCCAATCAAGCTTCCGCCGGTAATCGTTAGAAAGGACAAGGCTAAAGAGCATCGGAATTATTATCTTGCGTGGTATCCAGCTGCTAATACGTTACGGATCAGAGATGGCTCGAAGAAAAACGATTCAATCATTAAGAGCAATAAGCTCTTCTTCAGTCATATTGAATGGACTTACACGCTGGACGTTCTTATTGAGGTCATGGAGGTTCTACGCAAAGAGCTAGGTGATGTTAACAGCATCAATTGGGCTCAAGATAAAACAATTAGAAATACACTTGCTCTATTCGAAGAAGTGGCTATCAGAAATGGTATGTCAGCTATTAAGTCTAAAGTGGATAATGAAACTCATGACATGGAAGATGTAGAAGACTTCAGTAACCGGCAAGATGATCGCGCTGTCAAACAAACTATGAACGACATGCTTAAACGAGTCAGTGGTAGCGGTCTTAAAGGACGTGGCCTGAGAGGCGCTGGTTTGCTTCCAGGCGGTCAGTGTATACCTAACAAAACGCCGAAAGGAGAACCTGTGTACGCAAATATCAAACGCGGAGGCAATGGACGATACAACCTTAACGATATTCAGGGTACAGCACTAGCGAGCGCCTTCATATACAAGCAGATTGGAAGTAAGTAGATTCGTATCCCTGAACTAAACAATCAGGTTTTATACATAGTGAGACCATCGCGAGAGAAAATGGGGCCAAGACGTGACATCAGTAAGGAACTCACTGAAATGCTGAAGGATCTCGTCTATAACCAGAACATTTCTCAAGCAGCGTACGACAAGCTACCTATTGAAGATCAGGAGCTTTTCAAGGAAATCCTGCGCATCACTCATATCCAGCATGTCTTTAGAGATGAGCTTCCTGACCCTCTCGGTAACCTTAGAATGGAATACGACAAGCTTAAAGGTGAGGTCATGCTAGGGAATAACAATCCTGATGTTCTAAAGCAGCTTAAAATCGTAACTGTTGACATGTATTCGAACAAGCTAATAAGTGATTCTGAATTCAAGGATATAATCGTTCGCCTCATATAGAGCAACATGTTAGTCTTAGATACAAAACAAATCTCAAAACGCGGTGGGTTGTATAACCTGCACGCTGACCAAAACTTAGCAGAGCTAAAGTCAATCATGAAAGACCTGATCGTGAAGGAACGCCCCTCTAGTCACACCCCCGCGGTATAGGTAAGCGATCGAACGGAATACTCGAAAAAAAATGCATCAGCACAGACCGATATGACGATTGAGCCTAAGGATCCTAAGAAATATACGTTCCCTGCACCTAATGAAGCAACTGGTGGACGCGTCTGGGCGTACGGACCGCGTAAAAAGAAGACACCTACTGTGAAGACTTTCGCGCTTTAGCTACCATAGGAACTCTCTTGCAAGCATTCCAGCTGGACCATTATTGTGTTGATGACGTGCTAAGTAGCGTTGCTTTCGGTGCCAATCATTGTGGTCTAGGTGAGAGTAAAGCTTTAGTGGTGTTGTATCTCGATAATGTTGAAAGCGTGTATCGCCGAAATTGATATTCATAAACCTTCTACCGTTGATTATAACATCAGCGGCATATTTTTTATGCTTCTGTTTGCTTCTTCGGATATCGAGAACTTCCATTTCTATAGTTACTCAGACATAATTGCTCTCCGCTCGTCGAGTTCAGCTTTACGTTCTTGAATCACTTTGCATAAGACAGTCGTAAGTGAACCTAAATCCACTCCCATTCCATCGTTTGGCATACCTGTTTCCTCGTTGATAGGTCGATCAGGATCTCCGGAAACCGGAATAGGACAAACTCCAAGCATTTCTTGCGCTATAAACCCGATAGACCGTCGCCCATCCTGCTTCCAGGTAAATTCTCTAGGGCGCATAGCAAGCACGGTATCTAGACCATACGAGATGTCCTCTATGTCCTTCTTGTAGTCACGATCAGACGCGTTGGTATATGAACCACCATAAACCGTTGCATAACCATTCCAAGCAAAGGTTGCATCGCATGTTCCTAGTCTGATAGAAGCTGTGTTAGTTTGATACAGCCCAATGCCGATGTATGATGTCAGCTGGATTGAACGCCAGCTCAGAGCAGGCCCAGCAGCTCCGTCCTGCTTCGAATGAAGCCCAGTACTCCCTGACATGCCTCCAACGTGTAGAGTAGCTTCCGGTGATGTATTATTGATGTCAACTCTTGTAGAACTGTTTAGATACATAACAGTGTTGTTGTTGACTCCGAGCCTGAGAGCATCAGTAGATTGCGTGCCCATCCATACCGCTCCGGAACCAGCAGCAGCGTTCGATACTTGTATCTCGAATGCGATTGGCGAAGCATTGTTGTTTCTGAACTGAGCGATGCGTTGATACGTACCATCAAGCAACGTAGCGTCTCCAACAACGTCGAAACAGGTTGTATTAAGATTGGTTCGCACTCCCACGCGATCGCTTGCTTGGATCGTCAGAGCATTAGAGCTTCCGTAGACGTTGAAAGCTAGGTAGTTTAAGCTGCTACCGCTCGACTGGTAATCCCAATAGAGAGATATGCAATTTTTTGTCGTTAAAGCACTCCCATACCGGATCGTTGCATCACCACCTGATAAGAAGTTCCAATTTCCGTCTCCAATATTAGATGAGAAGCGGAATCGTCCAGATGAGTCAATTCGCATACGTTCGGTCATTGAACCATTGGTTTGGATCTGCATCCCCCTCGTTCGGATGCTGAAAACGCCTGCGGCATGTATATTGCTAGCACCTGTATCTTCGGTATAAACGATTATTGAGGCATTGGACGTATAATTGCTCAGGGTTGCTTCCTCGTGGATAGCAAATGAGATGCCGCATGCAGCGCCCGATACGTTCGAAACATTTCGGAATTGAACCGGATATGCACTTGCTGGACTAGTTGAAGAAATCGTTGATGCTGGTGGTACAGTTATAACAGCTTTGCCACTGAGTGATAGAGATGTGAGCGTTCCTAAACTGGTGATGTTTCCCTGAGCAGCGGTTTGTAGCGTCCCTGTAATGCTCGCGAATGTTGCATTGCGAGAGCTATCGACGATAACAGTACTACCAACGCTGATACTTCCTCCTACGTTAAGACTCGTTAGCGTTCCTAGGCTGGTAATGTTGGGCTGAGCAGCATTGTGAGAGTACCAGATACATTGCCTGAGCAATTTACAGCGGTTAGAGTCCCTAGACTAGTAATATTAGGTTGATCTGCGGTCTGTAGCGTACCAGTAAGATTCGATGCTGTCAGCGAAGTGAGCCCAGTAAGCGTGCGCGATGCTCCTGAAAAGGTTAGATTACCTGCAATAGTTAATCCAGTCAGTGTTCCAATTGAGGTTATATTAGGCTGAGCAGCTGTTGCTAGCGTTCCATTTATGTTTCCACTCACAGTGAGCGCCGATAGTGTGCCTATGGATGTAATGTTAGGCTGTGCAGCCGTAGCTATTGTACCTGTTAAATTCCCGCTCACAGTAAGCGACGATAGCGTGCCTAGAGAGGTAATATTTGGTTGAGCAGCTGTTGCTATTGTACCACTGATCGTTGTAGCTGTCAAGTTATTGATAGTACCGATGTTACCAGACCCATCCGAAACAAGCGCTTTGTTGATAGCGGCAGTGCCTGGACTAATGCCGACTACATATGACGGTGCGCCAGATACAGGTGATCCATTGACTGTCAAACTTGTGCAACTAAGAGCTCCAATTCCACTGATATCACCTCCTACTCCCGGTACAAGAGCTATACCAGGTGTTGCTGTACCTTGTGTAATACCTGTAATGTAACTTAAGCGATAGTCATTCCGACTAAGATAGAGCGTTTGAGCATAGGCATATGTTAGGGAACCACTCTGATCCAGAGACAAATAAAACGCAGGATTGTATGTTGAAGAATCAAATAGAGGCTGAGGATAAGCAAATCCAGACATTTTTATTCGCAGATTATATATAGAGTACGCCAAAATGTCTTTGATTCCTAACTATGGCGGTGCTTTACCAAAGCAATATAGAAGCGCGGCGGTTGGTGATATACCCGATCTAGGTATAAAGAAACTTTTCAGAATGGTTATACTTGGCCCTAGTTTCTCGGGTAAAAATAACCTCGTTTTTCATATCCTCAAACACTCACCTCATGTACTTAGCCACCTTCATATTATCGCTCGTAACAAAGATCAGGAACTATATGACTATCTGAAGGATAAGCTTGAAGGTTTCGTTACATTCTACGACCAGCCTCCCAATGTAGACCAAATTAGGCGTACACCGGGCAAGGAACCAGAATTAGTGATAATAGATGATTTTAGTAATGACAAGCTACTACAGAAAAATGTGTTTTCTCACTACATGACTAGAGGAAGACATCATTTCTTATCAACTATATTCCTGAGTCACTCATGGTTTGGTACCGAGAAGATGATTCGTTTGAATACAGAATACGTAGCGATTCTCAGAGCAAACAGTAAGCGGGACTTAAAGCTTCTAGTAAGCGATTTTAACATCCCCGGTGTAAATGAAGATAGTATCGTTAGATATTATAATAGAGCTATCGCTAGAGGAAAATGACAGTTCCTATTCATTGACTCAGTTAAACGCGAGCTACGATATAACTTTGATCAGTCAATAAAAATTGAAGATCAGAATTAATTTTAGTTCATAAATATACTCTGAACTATGTGTGCGACATTTGTTAAGCTCGATTCAACTAATCTTGTTAAGAACAATTTAAACAATAGCTGGCGCTATGAATTCGCTGGATCAAGCGTGAATTTTAAAAACAATGACATTGCAATCCAGTCAATTAGTCTCTACTGTTCCGATTTTAACATAGACAGTTTAGCTTTTTTCCAATAATAGTTTTCAGAATGAAGTTCCGACAGCAGCTACCACTTCTACGATTACAGTAACCCTAGCGGACGGTTGGTACGACTACAGTAACATTAATCAAAATATTCAAAAAGCACTTGTTGCGGCTGGTGCTTATCTAATTGATGCTCAGGGAAAGAATGTGTTCTTTATTCAAATCAGTGCTAATTCCACCTATTACGCCTGTCAACTTGATTGCTCTCCTACACCTACTACGATCGGTACATATACTAGACCTGCTTCTGGTTTGTATAGCGCTGGCGGATCTGGCTTACCTACTACGTCTCGCGTACCACGTTTGATCATTAACAACGCAGCGTTTGGTAAGGTTCTAGGCTTTTCAACAGGTACTTACCCCTCGGCGAGTCAAACAACAGCAGCAAGTATTCTTAGCAATATTGTACCTCAGGTTCATCCAACATCTAGCTACATCGTTCGTTGTGACATTATCAAGAATGATTATGTTGTCGGCGGTGACTTACTTGCCGCATTTGATCGAGGTGCTGCTAAAATCGGCGACCTTGTCCATTATGCTCCATCCAATTATGCATGGATGAAAATTAACGATGGCCCTCGTGCTTCCATCACCGTATCGATTTATAATCAAAATGACCAGCCGGTACACTTTCGCGATACAAGCGTGTCAATCATGCTTCTCATCAAGCCTCGTGAGTTTGCTAATAACAAATAAGCGAAAAAATATTACTTTTAGACTTGACTATTTAGCCAGACTTGATGCTTCTTTGTTCGTTCATGTCGACCTCTTCCATGCCCTTTGTTCCATCTACCACCACATTCACATATAACCGATTCTGCCTTCTTTGCTCTTAGTTCGACTTTATTTTTTTCGCGATAGGCTTTGTTTCGTTGGGTGATTAGCTCTTTGTTTGCTGCTGCGTATGCTCTAACTTTAGCACAACGATTTTCACGATCATTTAGATAGTGTGATTTGTTTGATATCTTAGTTATCGCAAAAGGAAACAATTTATTGCATGACTTAAGCTTTCGGATCCATAGTGTTTCGTAAGCTTCTAGATGGTGACGATCAATGACATCATATTCTTTAATAAGAAAACATTTAAACTGATCTACACCATGGTCGCGCATATGTAAATAGATTCTTGCTCCGCATGGCCCGTTACCATTAACCCATCTGTGAAAAGTATGCTTATGCTGCGCCCATCGTTGCTTTACCTGGTAAAATGTGCTCCCTACATAACACAGATCGGACTGAATGTGCTGAATGCGATAAATGTATCCAATCATGGCGGGTGGTTCTATATAATACTACTTAAGTTATCAGAATAGGGCGCTTAAATTTTAAAACTACCACCTGACTTCGACCCTTTCTTACGCATAGCTCGTATTTTAGCCATGTGATCTTTAGCCTCTTGAGATCCCTTAACGAAGCGAGTAGATTTGCTCGATTTAATGCCAGCTCCGTATCTATTTTTAATACCTCTGCGAACATACTTAATCATATCAACATGTTCCGGTTTCGTAGCCTTGTCAATAAGTTTTCTCTCTCCGAGATCAACTAAATCAGTGATGATACCCCTCTTCTTAGCATATCCTAGCGCTCTCTTAGCTCCTTGTTTGATATCATCCATACTAATTCGTCCGCCTTCGGTATCTGAATCGCTGTCGTAACCCTTAACGCCAATACCGGTGAGTGACTTAATCGCTGCTCTTGCGGGGATTGCTGCTGTTGGTTGGCCAGCATATGTTGCTAAAGCAGGTACAGCCGCATCTACAGCTTTCGACAGTAAACCACTGTCTTTAGCGAACTTATAAGCTGATTTAATACCACCCCACACCTTTGACCAAATGCTACCACCTTGAGCCTTCTTGAACCCTTTCTTGACCTCGTGCTTGGTAATTTCAAGACGAACGCCACGGTTCGCTTTTCGTGCCTTGAGCGCCTTCTCATAACTGCTTGGATGTAAGTGAATAACACTACCGCTACCCTTTATTTCTGCACTTGTTAGACTAAGTTTTCCTGTCTTGAACGCCTTCTTTAGCTTAGGCGCGCTGACATTACTCGAAATTGTTAATTCACGGTACATGATTGATGGTCTATATATTCTGAACTAAAGCACAACTACATTTAAATTATTAAAACGCTTGAATAGATCCATTCTATCTTTTTGTTTGCAATATAGCCACAACAGACACCATATGCCACAGTAATCACCGTGCGCTGATTGCGTTTGTATTTCGTTATACTTATCAATCCCGTAAGAAGTTGGCGGGCCTTCCCCCATCGAATCGAAGTATTCATGATTATGAACTGCTGTCCAGTGTCCTACATCCATGTTAGGTTTACGTAGTAAAATTAGAAAAGAACCTTCCTTAGGTAGCGACTTAGTAACCTCGCTAGACTCGTATATGTTGTCCAAATGAACGTCAAGTATATCTGCAAGTTTGATAAGCTCATGGTCACTAGTAATGCCCTTAACTAGATCCATAATTATTTTATTTTTCGATCATTATAAATAGCAAGATATAGTCTAACTCGAACAGCTACCAACATGTCTGCTACTCAGCTAGCTGATCAATTCTTATATCAGTCTTCTCTCAAGGCTGACCCTTCCGTGCGCGTATCGGCGCGTAAGCGTGTACCGTATGTAATCGATATTAATCAAGGTTCTTACACTAATGGTATTATTTCATTTGATGCTACCTCCCAGCTAAATGGCGCAGAAGGTCTTGGTTGCCTCCGCGATGCGTACATCATGGTTCCTTACAAGGTGACAATGAAGAATACTCATGGCAGTATCGCGCTTAGCAACCCCGCTAATCGTCTCTCAGTTGGTCTCAAATGCGGTGTATGGAATGTTATTGATAGCCTTAGTCTAGAGCTTAATGGTAAGAGTGTAATTTCAATGAGTGAATACAAACTATTCGCTAATAATCTCCGTGCTCAAACGGAAGCCAGCGTTGATTATGTTCAAAAACACGGTGCTGAAGCCTTCCTATACCCTGACACATCTGGTTCACTAGTATTTAGTAGTACAGCAAGCGTCAACGGTGATGGTTACTTGAACAATGCGTCTGATATTACTGCCGCTTTAAAGACAAACGATACGGGTGCTGGTGTCCTACCCGCTAATGAAGGCTTTGTCAAACGTCTTCTAGCCAATCCTACTACGGCGGGCGAAAAAAACACTAATGGATGGCCATTCGCTTGCTTCTGGTGTAGCTAATACACTTGCTAATCAATTCGGTCGCGGTGCTTTCGTACCAGGCGCTACCGCCGCTGGTACCGTTGCTAGTAGCTGGAACTACATGCTTAAGATCCGCTTGGTTGATCTTCACCCTATCTTCAAGGAACTTGACCTTATGGCTAATCCTCAAATTCGTATGCGTCTTCGTGTAAACCAAGGTAGCAGTGTTATTAATTTCGGTTCTGCTGCAGCCGCAAAGGCGATGACTCTTGCTTCCACAACGCTAATTTCAGGCCTTACATGTCCTATCATGGTTGCATCAACAGCTGCCAACTCCCCTAACAATGGTGTCATTCCCGACGCTACGGCTGCAGCTCAGGGTCAGATTACGGTAGCATGGGGGGTAGTGAATAACAGTCTAGAAACGGATAATACTTACTTCCCTTTCAGTACTGCGCACCTATATGTACCATTTGTTGATCTAGAAAACCCTCAGGCGATTATTAGCAAGCCTGTAAAGACGGTTCGTTACCTAGATTACTATGCTCAATGGTTTGGGCAGAAGGTAGGAATTGGTGTGAGCTCTGGTCAGCAAAATGTAGCATTTGATCTGCAATTGTCAGCCAGCCTTAAAAATGCTAAATATGTAGCTTTACTACCGTTTGCAGAAACTTCGACAGGTAACTTTGCTTCTTCTCAAGTTCAGCAGTTCCAATCTCCATTCGATTCCGCACCTTGGACTGTTCAACCCGGTTCTTCAATCCGTAACTTCAATGTTAAGATTGGTTCAACGAACACTTTTAATCTCAACTATGACTATGACTTCATGGATTTCTGCAATGAGTTTTCAAAGCTTGCTTCTATCAACGGTGATCAAACACAAGAGCTTGCGAATGGACTAATTGATTACCAGACTTGGTCGCAGACAAACCGCGTTCTTATCGCTGATGTTAGCTGGTTAACAGAGAAAGATATCTCGCAGTCTATCCAGATTATGGGAACCAATGCTTCGTCGCAAGGTACTAACATAATTGTACTTGTTGCGTTTGAAAATGAGATGTCGTACAATAGACTAACCGACGAGGTACTAGAATATCAAACTAACTAAATTTCTAAATGCCGCGACACTAGAAAGTCACCTTTTTTTAGCTTCATGGATGATGCATTGTACTTGACTTGCAGTAAATCAATAGCTGTACCTGTATCAACCCGCTTGGTATATACTTCTCCTTCCGTAAAGTGGATGATAAATGTTCTTGAAACAGGGCTATAAGTCACCATCTCGACCTTTTCACTTGATACCATACTATAGAGTGCCATTATATAATTAATTTTTATATTTTTATAGGTGTATACATATAGATACCCGTAACAATGACTCAAGTTTTAACGTTTGGTAAACATAAGTCTAAATCAATTGAGGATGTGTTTAACTCTGATATTGGATACTGTAGATGGTTAATGACTCAACCTAATTTAGTTGATGATGAGGTTTTGTCTTATCTTAAGAGTAAGTTGGGTAATAATGATGGATCCTACGTTCTAACTTTCGGGAAATACCGAGGCAAAACCATCAATCAAGTATTTGCGATTGATAAAAGATATATTGATTGGATATGCCAGAATCCTTCTTTCAATGAAAAATTCCCTGAGATGATGACTGCCATTGATCAGTTGTACAGCTAAATAGCCAATTTTTTTGAAAAAAAATAGAGTGAATTACTCTGTGTTAGTTACCAGAGGCTCGTTTCCTGAGTCTAACTTGACTCGACTACGCTTTAGCTTGTAGTACTCTTTATGGCGTTTACTAATTTCTTCCTTGTGCTCTTGATCATATTGCTTCTGCTTTTCAATTGTGTTAGATAACACCGCTTTTGTGCGGCTTGAATTGCCTCTTTTCGTTCAATGTATTTTTCGTGTGAGTAAACCATGCTTCTATATTAGTAACTTTATATTTATCAGAATAAAAACTTCGATTTGTTGGAGTTCAAATCGCGTTTTAGTGTGATGTGCTATTTGCTACAGAGGGGTGTATTGCTTGCGGTGTAATGCTATGAAATTTGAACCAGTGTAGCGCAAGAGATGGGACGATTGGTGATGATTGGTGCTAAGGAATTGGCTTTGATGTAACAGAAGAGATGGGGCGATTGGGTGCGTTTTTTGGTACTAATACTAAATGATACCTAAAATACTGTCCTCTATTGTTTCTGAAAGTATTAAAATACACATCAGAGGTATTTTACCCCTATTTTACCTGTGTCTAGAAGGCTCGGGGGTAGGGTGAAAAAAAAAACGACCTCCAAATGTGCTCTTATTTACTACTCCCGCGGGCCACGGATCCGTGTCACCTTGAGTGAGTGCCCGGGGTGCGTTGAAGCCCGGGATCATGGTGCTGATCGGGAACAGTGGCGGAATCAGAGGCCGGTGTCCGGGCGATCCTGGAGGAGACCCTGGAGGAGATCTTGGGGGAACGCGCCGATCCGGTTCGAGAATGTATCGAGATGACTGAAGGCGATCGTGAACGGATCGGGGAGTACGGGTACGAGCTGGCGAAGCGGATTGACGACGTCGAGCCTCAGCCCGAGATCGGGCCAACGTGGCGAGGGACTCCTGATCGGTGCCCTCAGACTAGGATTCCTCCTCGTCAGAACCAGATTCGGCCGACGACGAGTCCTTCTGCGACTGGCCAGCCCTCACACTACGAGCTGGGCTCGACTCTTCTTGATCCAACTCCTCTCCCTCCTGATCCGAATCCTCCTCTTCATGTTCGTCGTCTGGCTCACGGCGATCGGACGGTAGCTGGCTCTCAGCGGGCGGTCCTTGGTTATGCTCCAGTAGCGAGAAGGCTGGCGACGGAGAACGAGGGGGCGATCGGCCTGGCGATCGAGTGCGTGGTGGCAGCGCCGATCGGGAACGTTTGGGGGACGCTGAGTACGATCGGGTGACCCTGAGGGACTACGACCGCGGCGAGCGGGTGTGAGCGGTCTACACTGGCGCAGTGCGATCCAGCGTGTCACGCTGGCTAGGGTGTCCGCGATGGTGTCGAGATCCTCGCTAGATCGATCGCTGACACGCCGGAGCAGGGCGTAGGCGTCTTGGACGTCGACGAAGTGGGCGTCCTGGGCGCAGATCACTTGCTGCGCACTTTCGACGCATGCACCTGCAGCACGACGATCGCGTCAGAGATGATCAACAATAGAACGAAGGCTACGGAGTCTACGTACGGAGATCGGCGTTTTCCCGAAGCGCGACGTCGCGATCTTGATTGGCCTGATCGAGGGCGGCACGGGCCGTACGTAGTTCCCCCTCCGTCCGGTTGAGGTCGGCTTTGAAGCCGATCGACATCGGGGGTGGGGGCAGGCCGGGGCGGAGAGGTCGATCCGGCCCGAGAGCTGGCTGTCGAGGGCGGGCTTCGTTGAGCCAGGGCCGCCTCGGCCGTCTGAAGCGCCACCTGGACGCGATCGAGGCTGCTTCGCGTCGTGTCTAACTCGTACTGCAACATGTACAGATCATGCGCCTGACGTGTGATCTGCGACCGAAGATCGGAGATGTCCGTGGTGGCGAGATCTAGCTGGTGGTCGAAACGGTCTCGAGCGGCGATCGCATCTGCGAGTTCGGCAGGTGCGTGTCAACCGGCGATCCATGTCCTGAATCTCGGCGGTTTGTTGGGCGATCTGGCCTCGGAGATCCTGGATCAGCTGTGGTCCTTGGCCTTGAGCGCACTGCTGGAGGTCGCTCACTTCAGTCTGGAGACAGCGGACCTCGTCCTCCTGGGACCCGCGGTAGCGCTCGAGGTCCTGCAGGGTCGCCGTCAGCTCGCGGACAGTGTCGTCCTGGCGTGACCGATCGCGGATCATGGTGGACCGAGAAGCGTAGGCAAGCGTCAGCTCCTCCTCTAGCCGGGCGATCCGGCGGGTAGCGTCCGGAGAAGCTGCAGCGCGCCGAGAAGCTGTTGAACGAGTCGATCGGGGTGTCGAGTGGGTTGATCGAGGCGAGCCGGGCGGAAACTCGCCACCCTCAGACAGTGGGGGTGGCGGTGCAGGAGGACCGGACGGTGGTGTGCTCATCGTGCGTGATCTGCGCAAGAGCCGGTGGATTGAAGAGTGAACGGGGGCACGCTGTCCGAAGTGAGCCCCCGTGCGACACAACTTCCGGACAGGGGGCGGATGTGGAGAAGCACCGAAGAAGAAATCCTTCTCGAACGGAAAGTGTTCTCCGAGAAAGGCGGCAGGGCCGGTCGACAGAAGTCCCTAAGGGAAGATCGACAATCGATCAACGATCAAGAGACAGGCTGCGCGGATCAGACTGGGACTGAAGATCAGTGAGAGATCCGGAGCGATCAAGAGACGCCGGCGCGTCGGGCGCGACATATGCAGAGGCGGATTACGTCCTATCGATCCCTGATGGATGTCCAAGATCGGCGTAGACGCAAGCCCCTACTGGAAGTAAACACCGGTGATCCGGAGCGACCAAGGATGGAAGTAGGCAGATCGACGGTGAACGACGATGCGCTCAAGTCCTCGATCGAGAGTCGATCGGGATCACCGATCGGCCAAGATGGGAAGCCCAAGAGGAGCGAAGATAGGACAGGAATCAAGTTGTTGTTTAGTTGTAGGATGATAGACAAGATGGTAGCAGTAGAGAGAGGCCAACTAAACATAAATCAGAAGAGTATTTGCACCGAAGAGCACAAGTCCCCTCAAGTCACCAAGTCCCAGGAACTACATTGGCCTCGGCAGACATCGACACTTTGGACAGTGAACTAGTGGTACGGCTAAGACTGGATTAATACATTGGCCAGATTGACCTACTCTAGTGATCTATTTCTTGTGTGCGAACCCTCGATCGTCTGGATACAGCTTGGCCGGCGATCGTTCTCCTCTCGATCAGCCTCGATCCCGCTATAGGAAGCGGCAAGCAACTCAAGGAAGGAAGGAACACACCCGAAAGGGCAACCACAGGCCTTGGATCGACTCCAGGCCGACCGATCGTAGCGAACAACCCTCGATCGGGACGAATACTCGGACGCAGAGCGAAGATTCCAGCGCTGCTCCACGGACTATCCCCGCGTCACGCCAAGACATTCGATCTTCACCAAGTGCTGCATCCTCGGAGCCCGAGAGAGCAGATCCAGCCCGCCGACGGGTACACAAGGTGAGAACAAGTTCAGCCGATCACGGATCGTTGGGGGACCCCCTCCGTTAGTCGGTGTCTGGGCGCTGGTGAGAAGCTCGATCAGGCCTTAACCAGATTTTGGCTGATCCCGCTACACCACATAGACGCGTACCGTGTTCGCGTTGCTGTCGCTGGCGTAATGGACCCAGCACCCAGGGAAACGCAAGAGCTGTTTACACGGAAGTAGTTGAGTTATTGCCTCTACAATGGGGCTACAATAAATGTTCTGCGCCGCTACACACTGCATTTTGATAAATATATAGCGTACAGCGTGTAGTGTGAATTTGACTTTGTACGCAACTGCTGGAACGCCACAAAGCTTCATAATATTCATCTACTCTTTTAAGCAGCACATGCATTTGACAGCATCTTGCACTGCCCCCGACGCAGTGTCCTACCACTCTAAATCTTTACTGTAGCCATTTAAATAGTAAAAAGAAGAGTGTTCCTGTCGTATAGGATATTTCTTGATTGCAAAGAGGTTACAGAATAAAAAAAAACAGTTTTGGGTAAAAGAATGATTTATTGGTGGTAGTTAACCGGCTCGACCGCGTAAACACAGCCCAGATCAGCAAAGAAGTGGCGTAATCCGTCTTCGGTACTTGGCTTGTAGACAAGCTCGTCCAAGTCAATGAAGTAGTGCTTGTCGCCCACCGCCGCGCGAGCGATGCAGTGCCAGGTACCCTCTTCTTGGCCAAAGGGCCTACCGATGATCACAAGGTGTCTAAAACTAGACCTAGCAATCTTCTTGAACCACCTTTGCGAACTGCAGTTGAACGTGGTGGTACTGTTCAGGTATCGCAGCTGATACCCCTTGGCGCGAAGAGCTTCATGCAGTGCTTGCATATAATACGCCCCGTACCTCTCATCACCGTGGGGGGCTGGCCCTTCTTCCTCGGGTGCAGCCGCGTTAAGACGACGCACGATTGGCACCAAATCCTCGACGGTTAAAAAACTTGTTGATCGAGTACAATCCACAGAGAGAATATCTCTCGGATGTACCGCTCTGATTATCACACATAGGACCGCCCCTCGTCCGTCTACCCACAATGGATTGCATCTCTGTTCGTGGAAGGTCTAGTAAATCGCCGGACGTGAAGAGAGACGCGCCCCAAGACAAGACCCCCCCCCCACTCTTACTTAGCACTGACGTGAAATCGCTAGCTAACCGCCGGCGGGGTGAGTGCAAAAGCAAAAGTGAGAAGGACTGTATTGCCGCATCGATGGCGACGAGAGCTAACCAACCGTGAAAATTTTAATACAGTACAGTACAGTACAGGCAGATGAACTCGAGAAATGAGAAATGTATTACGCTTTTGTATGTTCAGTGTCAGCGGCATATTTACATTATAATCCTGGCTCATCGGTAAGGATGTCGGTGGCCATAAGTGTTCCTGTGGTGCACAGGTATCACGCAGAGATCGAGCTCTAATTTACTGTACTACTTAACTATTTTTAATAATAATTAGCGAGAGAGCGTAATTGAATAAACGTGACAGTTGAATAAAAGTACTCGAGTTTAAAGGAACGTCAGCACTGTGCACACCCTTTCAGAGTTAAATCCTCGAACTAATAGAAATGTTTCTTGTTATCGTTAATGATGGTATACCTGTTGAAATGCTGCATGGCCTCGAATTGTTCATACTTCGCCAATATCACTCATGTGTTTTTTTTTGCTGAATGTAAACTTCCGACAACCACTTTTTGTGGTTAATGTCGAATGGACCAGTTGATTTTTACTGCGCCCAGTAAGCAGCAATCAACAGGTTTTAGCCGGCTATGAATCCGACCATGCAGTGATTATAATGGCGAATCCGGCGTCGAGTAATATACTAACGCCCAACTTGCGCTACTCGGAGCTACATGATATTGTGAAGTTATTAGCTCGCCGTATCGTTCTACCTATAGGTTAGAATAAGCCATGAAAGTGCGACTTTGCTTTTGCAATAACAATCATACCCTCAGACGGTAGACGAATATGCTGCTGCATGGCCAGGGATTATACCTTGGCCTCTTGCCACCTCGAAAGGCTACTGTACCGAGGCAGCCTTTACAGCTTGATTTCACTTGTGCATTGAATTCTAATCATCCTGCTTAACCCCTTGGGTACCACGGCCTGTAGCCTACAGGATAGCCACTTAGATATTCTGTATTCTACAGGATAACGATTATGATCAATTCACGATCACCAATGATACTGATTTGATTGGAGTTGCACTGATTAGGCGCGCCATTACAAATATTTGCAGTTGTATAGCGAACCTTGACGATAATAATTCCATCCAAGCAGGGTTGCAACTTTTCATCTTTTAGAAATTTCTAAGTGAGACATGTCATACTGAATCCAAGTTTTTTATGGTGTATGCTACAGGATAACTTTGCCCAAAATCTTGGTGTTAAAAGGGTTAACGTTTCTACCATAGACTCTCAACATTTGCTGAGCACCCAAATCTGAAAGGCTACGAATGGCATCACGCCGCTTCATATCAAAGTTTGCAGCTCTAGACCCTCTACATTACAGTAATCCCAAACAGAATTCCCACTCGACTACTAATTTTGCAGGGCCTAGTACTAACTTCAAGGAGGAGCTCATGGTACTCATATCGGTAGGCCAACCGGTTTGCCAACTACTATAGAACTGCTTAACTGATAGAATAGGCGCCAATTTCTTTCGGTCTTTCTTTTATGATAGTGGACGCATTTGCTCCAAATTTTGGTAATTACCCCTCTCAAAATCGAAATTTCGCGCTTTGTCTTTGATGCTACCTAACTTGTTCATCGCTAATCTGTTAGAGTTCTCCAGTATGATTATCGGGTATTAAAACTACAGACATTGGGTATTGTAGGTAAATGCATCAGTACTACTGAATACGCCAGAGTTTTTTTTAGACTTCCACCCAGAAACCCATGACGGTTTTGGCGGAGGGTCTGGGCACGTTTGGCTGTGCCGTTCCATTATAGTAGCCGTATAAACCCTTTTGCTTGGAACAACCCAACTCTGCCTGTACAATGTAGCCTACCGCAACCTCCTACAATGCAAAGGCTGGGGCTACAACGCTCGGTTGTTAAAAGCTACGTCGTCATCCTACAGTACGATCGAAAGATGCAAACGTCATTAAACTGCTCGCAAGTACAGTATTACTCACTCCACCGTTTTTGGAGCACTCCCACTTGCTTCAGCGAGTACTCCATTTATTACCGGGCGGCGACTCAGGTGTGGGGCATACAACATTATTTAATTACCAATCGTAGAGAAAAGGTTTGGTGTGGACTACCGGAGCGTGACATTTTTCCTCAACATTGACAAGAGCAACGTCTGGTCGGTCCGGACAACCGAGTTACATTAATTATGATTGGATGAAACTAGGGCCCGACTAGGCTTCATTTGGTAAAAATAGATCGCTGCCGAGCAAACCTGAAAAACAGCTCTCTGCTTTTCGGGCCCATCAAGAGCCCGCGCATTTACTTACTTATTAACTGATAACACAGCGAGTAGTGCAGCGAGCTGTCGAGGCGGTCGGAACGGGTGTGATGAGATTACCCCGCCACGACACTTGCCTCATATAATTTGCAGCACCTGCCACGATGTTATCTAGTCTACCACGTATTAGCATAAGGGCAATCGTTAACTTTATAGTTACGAGTGCGAAGTATCGACAGCTTACCTATTGTAATGCAGGTGGTACACTTAAAGACTAATGTTTCGCCGCGTAGAAGAATAACAAACTGATAGCCACGTCTAAAATTTGGAGTTTGAAGCAGCCCGCGTACTTAAGGAGTACTTAGAACAACGTGCAGCAACATTTGACGAAGATAAAATATGCTGAAACGATGTAGCACGATATATACTTGGATTTTCTTACTAATGACACAAACACTTAAGATAACGATAAGTAAAGGAATAGAGACGCCCAAACTTAGATTGTTATCTGGCTTATAGCAGATTACAGGCTGTACGGTATTTTCTAAATGACGTAGCCTACGAACCAAATAACATAAACTATGGTAATGCGATAACACGAACAAAGCCTTAATTGGCCACAGTGTCGATACCAATATCTACCCCCACCACAACAAGCAGCTCATGCCGACGATTATTTCAACTTCATTTACAATGGCGACTTTGTAGCCGTATTAACCACTTAAGGTAATTGAACGGGTGTCGGATTATGTGTACTAAAACAGTCCTAAATTTCCTAAACTGTCCTAAGAAAACCGAAATGATACTCCCATAAATGACAGTAACGGTAATTTAAGATAGCGGTCCTAACAGTCCAAATTAGGACTATTTTAGGACGTTTAGGACGGTTAGGACAGTTAGGACAGTTAGGCCACTCCCCCGGGGAGTTATGTTCTATTATATAAATATAGATAGAGTGTACTTCACTATACTGTACTTGCTGTTCAGACACCAAAGTAGTTACTTGATGATGTGGTGGGCAGGACACTCTCGCGTTGGCTCTCGCCTGCGGACTTAGCAACAGCACTTCAGGGGCGCCCTTCTCTCGCTTCGCTCGGGGAGCGCCGCTGCGGCCTACCCCACCCCCTCGTGCCTTACGCTAAGTCCTCGGCTCGGTCAGACGCGGTGTCTAGGGGGGAAAAATATCGGGTTGCAGCGCTCGCGTTCGCTCGCTCACGCAGACACGCCCCCGCCTGATCGGTGGGTGTTGGCTATCGGTGTATGTACGAGAACTGGTGCAGCAGTCTCGTCAGCACTAGAGGCCGAGCTAGTTTTCCCGGGCGTAGCGAAGAACACTTGTCTGAAAGATTGAAAGTTCAAAAGTGATTGATGCTCGTTGTGTTTCATCGGGGAAGGCTTCAGCCAAAAAACCCTTACAGTTACCAGTGATCACTCCGGCCCACACAAAGTGGCCAAGGAAGACATCCCGAAGAAATCTTTAGAGATTTCCTGGGTCTGCCCTTCTCCCTCATGATCACAACCACTTACAACTCACACTCTTCCTTGTTACCGATATCTATGTGGTGTAGTGGATGAAGATATTTTTGTGCAGACAGCATCGACAATCCAAGATCAACAAGGTGGCCGATCTTGACTCCGTGGAACTAGATCGACGACGTGCGCCCGGCGTAGTTTGGATCGCTTTCAGCGAGCACGAAGGTCAAGTGAGCGACTTGAAGTGGAACAGCTTCTTCAGAGATGCTGGCGAGCCAATCCCCGGTATATCCGATCCAAGTCGACGATATCAATCTTGGCGAGGATGACGTGATCTTGGAGGAGGAGTGATGATATTCGTCCCATGGGTTACGCAGACACCGCACAGAGAGCCAGCGGCACCACCGGTGTTCAAGGGAGCCAGAGTGCACGCGTCAGGACCATAAGGGAGCCAGAGAGCACGTGCGCTACCGCGGGAAGAGCAGGAGAACGATAAACAGGGACTTAGGCAAAGCTAACATTTAAACAGAGTTGATTTCACCTTCTACTGATCAAGTGAGCTTCGCCTTCGCACTACCGGGCACGGGATATACTTTGGCCCACCCGACGCTACGCAAGTCGACTCACGCCCAAGATCAAGGAACCCCGGACGCCCGGATAAGCTCCGTCAACCCTCACTACGACCCACCGCTAGAGGAAGCGGCAAGCAAGGAAAGGCAAAGGAAGGTCATACACCGACCACAAGGCAACCCCAGGCCAAGATCACACCTAGCCGGCGAGCGACGATCTAGAGAAAACCCAGATCGAAACCGCCACTACTACTCCGGCGCATCGTGAAGCAGATCCGCGCTGCTGCCACAGGTTCCCGCTGTCCGCCAGACAGTCCAAGACTCAACCCCAAGTGCGTCTTCCGAGATCATCCGAAGAGCGATCCAGCCCACCGACGGGTACACAAGGTGAGGATCAGCAACTTCACGGAAGGTCGGAGTACCCCCTCCGTTAGTCGGCAGTTCGGGCACCGTGTGCAAAGGGACCCCCGCGATCTGCAAATTTCGCGGAGCCGCTTCGCCACATCTAACTGCAATGACTAACCCCAACCGCTTCAACTTCAACTACTAGTCCGTGTGCCACGTTACCACTGAAGTCTCGTAGAATGTACTGAGTGAGGCTCGCGCCCACATTCGCTCGCTCTCGCCCGCATTTAGCACTCTGGTGGACGTGTGTGATTCACACATTCACACAGTGTGCATCGATTGATTTCTTTTTCAAGGTTGAGGTTGGATTGAGTGTATTTATCCTAACTACGATAACGACCGACGCATCCACCGTCAACACCGAGCTCATATATCCCGGTGCCCCGCCGAATAGTTGAAACGGTCTACTTGACTTCCGTCGACTTGGTACCGCGGACGACGAACGCGGTCCCGCTGCTCCTTCAGCAGCGCCCGTCCTCCGAAGCTTGAGTTCTCCTCTGCATTCTCCTGGTCCGACGTGCGTTCCTTCTTCCCAATGTGTTGCAGGCCACCGTCGAGCGCCCCAACAGCGCTTTATGTGGCGACGCGTTGTCACCTTCCCCGAGTCAGCCGTATCGGGGTCTCTTCCACTGCGATTTCCATCGCCCCGCCGCGCCATGGGTGCACCACCCTGTCGCAGCCAGCTCCATGTGGCGCAGGCCACGTTGACTGACAGCATGCTCCCGTGCGTCACTACGAGTGCTGTTGAGGGTGTGCGCACTTGGTGTGCTGCACACCCGACGATCTGGTGACCTGCCAGTATCGCACCCAACCTTTGTAGGCTATGACTGCCAGGAGGGCCCACGGCGTCACCCGTGGCCTGGTTTGTAATAGGACACGGTGCAGTGGGCTACATGTAGACCACCGTGGACCCCCCACAGGTCCCGCCTTCCGACTGACGGTCAAAATATCGCCGCAATACGTCGCCGCACGCAGCGACGCAGAAATCCAGCTTGGTCCGCAGCTTCACCCCGAGCTGCCTGGCAGGCGTGCAAGCACGCCTGCCAGGTGCACGCCGTTCGCTGGAGCTTCGGTCGCCAGGAACGACTGGTTCCACAAAGGAGTCGTCGTCGTCCAGTCGTGGCCAATCCGGGCGCTCTCGATGCTCACCGTCGCGCTCTGATTGGCCGGGCCGCTGGGTCGTCTGGCGCTATCGCCGTACTGCCCGCTGATTGGTCCTCCCGCCGTAAATCACGCCGAATTTTAGGATAGTTTAGGAAATTAAGAACTGTTTAGTACAGATAATTTTCTTCCACTTATACTTCAGACATAGTAGGTCTGATGGCGGAATATTTACGAAACTGATACTTATCATGTAAGTACCAGACACGTCACTCTACTGACAGTACTTTCAACCTAAAAGCATTTTTTACCGGCACACAATAGAAATTTAAACTTTAAACTGGATAAAAGCCCACCGGAGCGAAGCGGAGGTGGGCGGCCCTAACTACTACGGCTAACCACAAAACCTCCCGCCGCGTAGCGGCGGCGCTCGGCTAGTAGTGAAGGGGACGGCGATGGCCGCCATGATTATTGGGCGAAGCCCCGATACTGTGAGTTTGCATGCGGAGTTTCCGGCGTCCTTCTCTTTACTTGCTTTGCTTTCACCAACCTGAAGTTTTTGCTTTTCTTTTGTTCCACAACACTAGCATGGGACTAGGTCAGGCCGCTAACCAGAGGGGGCTGGTACAGGTGTCGGCCGTAGTGTCCCTCATGGGGGTGACTTTAGGAACATTCGCAAGTAAGGTGTTACTTGGCACAACGGTATTTCATACTTGTTCTTACTTCGCGTTGCTCTTAAATATCCCCCAATCTGGGATGGGAAGTATATTTAGGGCTAGCTTAGATTGAAGCTACGGGATACGCTGATAATGGCAGCAGCGGAGTTTCTCGAATGCCAGCGACTTATAAGTCACGGCGCTATATAGTTTTTTTTAAGTTTATTACGCACTACTCGGCCGTTGAAGTCCACGAAGCGGGTAGCACGAGGCTAGCAGCGACAGGTAGCTCGAGACCCAGCAGCGGCGGGTAGCTCGTGGCCGAGCAGAACATATCGACCAGTATCTCCACGCAGCCTGCCGAGTAACGAGCATACTTGACTCAACAACTTTTCTTTGCATGGTATTGTGTTATTTGCTGTTCGTCTCGATTTAGTTAAGCGGAAGCGTTAATCGTATTATTGCATTATCGTACGAATCCGGGGCAGGGGGCGAGTTCTATACTGTGCTACGCACAGTTAGGACAGCCCCTCTTCAACAGGCATTGATGGACTCTAGTATATATATGATATATCAAAATGGCGCGGAAAGTGGCATCACTGGTAGACTCTTGCAATAAATTTATGAGAACTCAGTACTTAGTAGTCCGACTCTACCGCCGGCAAATATAATTAGTACTGCAGTTGTAGTACTTCTACTAAAGTACTAGTACTACCGTAGTACTATCAAAGTACTGCCTACTACTATTTTACTGGTACACTCTGCTAACGTCGATAAAGAATCGTCAAGTCGGCGTTATCAAAGAGGCATAGTCTCGCTGGGATTTGAAATTGGCCGGGTTGTTTGGTCGTAGCCGCCGCTGTACTTTACCTCCACCGCCTCTTTTTCCGGCTGCGCCATCCATGATGGTCAGGACGGAGGACTGGCATCTGACTCAATCGGAGTGGGGACCTGTTTCACGTCGCTCACTTCCCAATAAGCCAGCAAGAGCGCAGACCCGAAGATTGAGACGCTTTCGAATATGCTGAAGACGATCGCACTAGGCCTCGCAGTGCTCGCCTACAGTACGATCGAAGCTGCCCTAGATATTACCGGCAACACTGCGTGCTCCTGGAGCTCCAACCGATGCCTTCCATCCGCGTTGTGTCAACCTACGGGGAACACGGCTAAGCCGTGTCAAGTCAAGGACGGCGCCGATTCCATCCCGCAACAACTTCACCTCGCCTACGCCGGTACCAC
Source organism: Phytophthora melonis (assembly GCA_024211575.1). NCBI lineage: Eukaryota > Oomycota > Peronosporomycetes > Peronosporales > Peronosporaceae > Phytophthora > Phytophthora melonis. The sequence goes on along the minus strand of JAMXKT010000028.1, from coordinate 127,149 downwards.
GGCAGGCACGGGCATGACTGTGTCGTGGTCGACGTACAACCAAGTTGCCGACAGTTCTGTGTGGATCGGAAGCTCCAACAACACGCTGAAGTTGGTCGCTGCCACGGTCACCCAGGCGAGCTATTACCGTGACGACACGTACACCATGTTCCACCACCACGCGACTGTATCGGGTCTGACGCCGCACACCAAGTACTTCTACAAGGTCGGAAGTAAGGCAAACCCGAAGTTTACCAGCGACGTGTATTCATTTGTGACGGCACGCGCCGCGACAGACAACAGCACGTTCAACATGGTGGTGTACGGCGACTTTGGCCCTGGCGACCAATCCAGGAACACTCTCGCGTATGTGAACTCCTTGTCGTCGGACAAGGTCGACCTCATCTACCACATTGGTGACGTCGGCTACGCTGACGACGACTTCCTGATGCCCGGCCAAGCCACCGGATTTTACTACGAGAAGGTGTACAACAAGTGGATGAACTCGCTGACTCCTGTCATGAGCTCGGTGCCGTACATGGTTCTAGTGGGAAACCACGAGGCCGAGTGCCACTCACCAGCGTGTCAAGTGTCTCCCAGCAAGGCCAGGGCGCTAGGGAACTACACGGCGTACAACGCGCGCTTTAAAATGCCCTCGAAAGAGGTCGGCGGCGCTCTCAATATGTGGTACTCGTTCGAGCACGGCCCGATCCACTTCACGTCGGTCTCGGCCGAGACCGACAACCCCGGCGCGCCGGCGAATAAAATCACGCTGTGTACTCACAACGGCAACTTCGGCAACCAGTTGGCATGGCTGGAGGCTGACTTGAAGAAGGCGGCGGCGAACCGTGCTAATGTGCCTTGGCTCATTGTCGCAATGCATCGCCCTATCTACGACTTGTCAAACGCCAAGAACGGGGTCCCGGTAGAGCAGGCTGCTCGCATTCAGGCCGCCTTTGAGGCGCTCTTCATCAAGTACAAGGTCGATGTGGTGCTCACAGCTCATGAACACTGCTACCAGCGTCACTTGCCGATCCGAAACAATCAGCCTGTACTCGATGGTGTGTCGAGCGACCGCAAGACGTACAACAACCCCCAAGCCCCTGTTTACATTTTGTCGGGCGCGGGTGGAGGCATCGAAGGCCACGACAGCAAAACCAGCAACACCGCCAAGTGGAACGTGTTTTCGAACTATGTTGACTACGGCGTTTCGACGCTGGAGGCGAACCGATCCATGCTGTCGTGGAAGTTTGTGAGCAGCGCTAACCAAGCGATGCTGGATCAGTTTGTTGTGCGGAAGAATGCGTCTGTGGGAACTGCCCACTAGAACTGTGAGCCCGAGCAAGGCTCTAATGTTGATCACCTTCCAGGTCTTTTTGACAGAGAATGAAGCGGACTTGGCGAGTTAGTTTAACGCAATACACGGAAGTGTTCTCCAGAATCAACAAATAAGCAATGCGTCGCATTAGGAACTTATACACAGTAATACGGGTATTGCACCGTCTTGTATATGTTCAAACGCAGTACCAGCTCGCTCGAGGAATTAAATAATACAAGTAGATTGGGGCCATATGTCCGAGCGTAAGTAGATCACGGCGTGATCTACTTACGCTCGTGATCATCACGGGAACTACTTATCAGTATACTGGGGGACATTGATTACAAGTATTTTAACTAACACCCTGCTACGCGCTCCGCGCGGACCTCCAGACCATAAAGGCTCGCTGCGCTCGCTTGGGCAGAACCCTAACAAGCCCGCTGCGGCTCGCACGCGTCGCCTCCGCTTGCTAAAAGGGCAATGCTGGGTCCTGGGTTGCATCCCCGTACTTCGCACACGGGCTGACAAACCGCAGGCGTGGGCTCGCTTCGCTCGCTGAGCGCTGATGGTCTGATCTGCCTTTAAATAGTCCCCCTGATCTACTTACGTTTGGACAAATAGCCCCAATCTACATGTATTACCTATTTAATTCTTCCAGCTCGCTCCTAGTTCACAAGGGTGCAACCAGCCACTACAGGTGCGTACGACGTGCCTGCAGAAGCAAGTTGCTTCTTGATTATGGGGTTGCTTCAAGCAACCCCATAATCCAGTCGTCTCTATTATGTATGATCTTTGTAGTGATGAAGACAGCAGGCGAACATAGCAGGCGCTCGCACGAGATTGAGATTCTTAATTTGAGATTACATGTACAGTATATTTGCTATGTCCAAGACACCGTACCTTTGTTTTCGTTGAAGAAGCTGACTCACCGTGTGTTAGACGACTCTACAATTGGTGCTCGGAAGCTCAGTGTAGCGCATGCAGGGATTGCCAGTACTGTAAGTTACAGTACTACAGTCTGTAACACTCGATCGTCGTAGAACATTGTAAATAGTACAATATTACTGGTAGTATAAAATAGAACATCAGATACTGTTACGTTGTAGTTGAGGTGGACCTAAGAGCGAACGCATAAGTGTTAGTACATTTCATATCAGACTGATGTCCTACTATAGTATTCTTAAATAAATCCTCTTACTGGCAATCCCTGAGCGCATGTATGTAATGGATCGTACAGTATTCAAGTGTGGGCGACGCTCAGCATCAGTGCCACTAATACAAAAAAAATAATACTCTCGTGGTGCAATTGCAGGTACAGACATCATAGCCAGGCTTCTGCAAAATAGAAAGTGTGTCCCTTTTCCCACATTTTTTCACACTTTTAGTCAAAATGGGACGTCCAGAAAACCTTGTAATGGGAACACCTAATAGAAATGTATGGAGATTCGCCAAACCTAGAAATGGGAAGTGGAAAATATATGGAAGTTTGTATATGTGTAATCCTGACCCCACCTTCACCCCACTTTCACAACAGGTACGCCTGTAAGCAATCACAACCAAGTTTCATTTCAAGCTTAACTGCTAAACTTCCTCGCCCAGCATTCTCAAAGCAAGCCAAGGTGTGAGCTCTAGAGGGTATGCTGTCAGGTCTACTCGCATTAGTGTAGTACATCTAGTACAGTACTGTATGTCCTCTATTTATGTTTATTTTAAATTTTGAGCCCAGAAATCGCGGTAGACTGAGCCTTAGCGATAAACATTGTTGATTGGTTCGTTCTCCAGTGTAACAAAACCTGTTCTTGCAAGTAGCCCCATACTAAGGTTACCTGTACCGGCCAGTATGCTGTCTACAGATCTTGAGTGCATTAGTAGCATTGTCAGGGCGGCCACAGGTGCCGAGGCAGTCAATTTCTCGTGTATTTCGCTTTATATCGTTTTATATTTGTGTTATATCAGGTACACAACCTTTGTGGGCCTTCTTAAAGCTCCCAAAGTCTTTATGAACTCGTACACGCTTCGGACCAACCGCACTGTAGAGCTTCAAACCTTGCTAGAAAATGGGACGTCTCCGGGGTCTTAAAATGGGAATTCTGGCACGTCTCAATAACAATTTCCCTTTTGCAGAAGCCTGATCATACGTGTAATGAGCGTATGCGTCTACATGTAGCACATGATCATGGGCTATTGATGCAAATGTAATGGTGGTCGTGAAAATAAAGAGCCGAGTGAGTTTGTCGCGCGATCGAAGACTGCGTAAGCATAAAGCCGTAGGACAAGATTATGCAGTGTGTACAGCATGTATGGCTCTGTACCATCCCAAAGCTTTATCCCGGCTGCCCCTCTCGTCTCAATTCACACAGGTGTTATCTACTGTAACGCACCGTCACCACTGTCTTTCATGCGTTCCTGTAATCACGACTTGTCGATGAAGATTATTCAAATGAGACCAGCAGACGTACGTACAGTATGTACTGTATCTGCTTTTTCGACGTAGCGCGCGGTGCCTGCTGTCCGATAAGCACGGTGCATTGGAGCAGGTGCAATTTGCACAAGCTAGGCTGGATTTGTATTGAGGCTGTTTGCTGTTTGCTTACAAGAATCCTGTGCTGGGCTCTCTCACCGCCTCTCTTCCGGTTTTTGGCGCGAGCTGTAGCCAACTCGTAGCCGAAGAGTACTCACCGTCCAACTTGACAGTTTGGAATTAACTAGAAACCCCGCAGTTAGAACCATGCTGAAGGTGGTCGTTCTTGGGCTTGTGGCTCTTGCCACGCGCTCTGCCCACGCTGCGGTGACTCTTAACAACACCGAGTGCTCCTGGGTGTCGCCAACTTGCCTCCCCACAGCGCTATGCGAGTCCACGGGCGATGCTGCGCAGCCGTGCCGGGTCAAGGACAACGTCGACTACTACCCCCAGCAGCTGCACTTCGCCTACGCCGGTGCTTCGGCTGGAACAGCCATGACGCTGTCTTGGTCGACCTACGCAGAAGTTCAAGACAGCTCCGTCTGGATCGGAAACTCCCAGAAGTCCCTGGAGCTTGTCGACACCCCCGTCACCCAGACAAGCTACTACCACGATGACACGTACAACATGTTCCACCACCACGCGACTGTATCGGGTCTGACGCCGCACACCAAGTACTTCTACAAGGTCGGAAGCAAGGCCAACGCGACGTACACGACTGAGGTGCACTCGTTCACCACGGCACGAGCCGCGTCCGACGACAGCACGTTCAACATGGTCATCTACGGAGACTTCGGTGCTGGTAACGAGTCAAAAGAGACCCTCGCGTACGTCAACAAACTCAACCCGGACGAAGTGGATCTGATCTACCACATCGGCGACATCGGCTACGCTGACGACGCTTGGATCATGCCCGGACAGCTCGATGGTTTCTTCTACGAGAAGGTCTACAACGACTGGATGAACTCGATGACCCCGGTCATGAGCTCCATCCCGTACATGGTGCTAGTAGGCAACCACGAAGCGGAATGCCATTCCCCTGCCTGTGGCGCTTCAACCGAAAGGATGAACATGCTCCGCAACTACACTGCCTACAACTCGCGCTTTCACATGCCGTCCAAGGAGGTCGGCGGCACGCTCAACATGTGGTACTCATTCGAGCACGGGCCGATTCACTTCACCTCTCTCTCGTCGGAGACGGACTACAAGGGCGAGCCGAGCAACGAGTTCGCGGACCCCCCTCGTAATGGCAACTTCGGTGACCAGTTAGCCTGGGTGGAGGCGGATCTGAAGAAGGCGGACGCTAACCGCGCCAATGTTCCATGGATCATCGTCGGCATGCACCGTCCTCTCTACGATGTCTCGGGCTGCCCGAACGGCGTTCCAGAGGGTCAGAACGCTTTCATCCAGGCCGCGTTTGAGGACCTCCTCATCAAGTACAAGGTCGACGTGGTACTGACCGGCCACCAACACTACTACGAGCGTCAGACGCCTATCCGTAACAGCACCGCTGTGCTGGACGGCGTGTCGAGCGACTTCAAGACGTACACCAACCCCCAGGCGCCAGTGTACATTCTGAGCGGTGCGTGCGGAACGGTGGAAGGGCTCGACCCGGTCCCCGAGCGCAACAACGCGACGTGGAACGCGGTATCCAATTACGTCGACTACGGCATCTCGACGCTGGAGGCCAACCGCTCCATGCTGTCGTGGAAGTTCGTGAACAGCTCCAACCAGGCAGTGCTGGACGAGTTCGTCATGTGGAAGACCGCTCCGGTCGGTCGCAATGAGCCGTACTAGACGAAGTCTAACGTTCATCGTTTGCTAATGTGCAGCCAGTGACTTCTAACGTAGCAAATGGATGCTCGGTTCAACCCCTGCGCATGATGACACTTTTCAGTCTTTAGGAGCAGACGAGTGAATTCAATTTAGCCATCAGGAGACGCCTGTGGCGCTTTTATCTGCAATGTGTAGTCCTTCGTTCACTTAATAGATTCCAGATAATCGGCAGGTTTGGCCTGGAACCGTTAAGTATGGCAAAAGGTGGGAAGGTTGCGTCCAACAGCCTGTCGTATTCGCGAACAAGTCGATCAGAAGATGAACGTATTTACCTCTACCAGAAAAGAGGATTTGGCGAGGGCCACGTCTGCCTGCGAAAGCAAAAATCAGTGACAGCACACGCTGATCCAGATTCCATCTCGAGCGCCACTATCGAAACTTGGTGAGCTCCTTCTTCTTGGCGGTGCCGGTTTCGAGAAAATGTCGACCACACTCAGAAATGCGACCTTCGCGTCAGTGCCCAGTCGCTCGTTGATTAACTTGTTGCGGCGGCTGCGAAAACGATTCAGGTGGTTCTTCCGCCCCGGCGGTACCTTCACTTTAAAGTACTAGATAAATGCATTCGTGTCGAGTAGGAGCATCGAGTAGGAGCAACAGTGCGTCCAGATAGCGAATAATCTGTTGACGGGAGTGCAGTCGACGGCCAGTCTCATCTGAAGTTGTAAGTTCGATCTTCAAACGCCGAACGTACTTCGTGAGAGAGTTGTCCACGTCTCGTAGAGTTGGCCCAAATGGCCCAAATTCAATATCTTCCCACGTAAGGAGCAGTTTCTTTCTGCGCGACAATTTAGCTGCATCTTAATTGCCCCTTGCTTGAGGCAGATTTGGACAAGATCACATGATCACGCTACGGTATCATTTACAGTTTGGCCTGGATTCTCGATAGTCAGGATCATAAGCGATGACCCAATCGCCTCTAGGAAACGAGGAAGCCTCTTCCGCCAACCAACTGCTAGCGTGGTGAATGCAGGGTGGTTGTCCTTGGTGACTCTCACCGGTTGAAATACCAAGTCACATTTGTGAACAACATAGCGCTCAAACCCAGGTACCCGTCTCCAGCTCTCCAAACGCAGCATCCCTGTGTAAGACAAGTGTGCGCAGCTGTAGAACAGTTGCCGCATCGCTACGTGGCAAGTACTGTACGTAGTATTGGCTGCTGCAGAATCTCGACGCGTTCCATCAAAGACCGCGAGCGTCAACTGGCGGAAGAAAGGCAAAGCTGCTGGGTCCCGGCCAGTGCCAACATTCACCGACAGTACCGAGAAGCCGCTCGGTCGTTTGAGCGGTTTTGACAATACTCTTGAGCCGCCATCGGCAGTCCAGGACCACTTGGTCGCCACCAGAAGCTCGAGTAAACTCCTCCCAGGCCTCATGAATCCCTTTCCGCGCGTGAAATATATCCCAGTTCTTGTAAAAGGCGCCCTTGATTTGGTGGCGGGATTTTAATGTCGACTCCAGGCTTGTCCGGCTTTAGACGAGTCGCGATTTTTGCCATGGCCTCAAGATACGCTTCACGTGGGTGCCGCTGCTGTTCTGCCCTAAAGAAAGCGGACATATCACCCGCCACACTTTCCTGAAGCCCAAACACGAAGTGAGCAGGTAAATAATTCGGGAAGGCCCCCTCTCCGCTTTTTCACCAATTGACGCGACACAGTAAACACGTCAACCCTTCGCGGTCCACATGAGCCACAGCCGCCAGCAGACCCAACGGCTCTCGGATACGAGCGAGCTTGTACTAGTACGCTGGCTCGTCATGGTTCGCGCTCGTTGGGAAGTTAACCTCGAAGTGAGGCGCCCAGGACTCGTACGCATCGCCGTCGTCGCAGTCGCTCCTTTCACAGCTAAACCAGACGACGCTCAGTCGAAGGACTGTGCACCAAGGAGCTAGAAAGCCCCAGCTCTCTTCCATGGCTTCTATGGCGTCCGCGTGACTCTAGCCTGGTGTGTTCTGACATGACGCGCGTCGTGCAGTTTCAGCCGATCCGTACAAAACAGAAGTGGGAATTTTTCATGAACAGAATGTTGGTCCAACTTCAACTAATGAACAAACAAACAAACAAAACATTGGGATAAAGTATGCAGGCCAGTAACTTGGTCAAGTTCCCAGCCGTAGATCAAGAAGAAGTAGTACGTAGAGTGATAGACTCCTTCTCAGCCTTGGCGTTGCTCATCTTGGACTCCATACCGCTCCGAATCGTAGAAAACTTTGCGCAGAATGGGTCGTGACTTTGACAAGTTTGTGCTGGCGAATATTTTTTCGTTTGCCGCCCCTACCACACGGCTGGCCGTGTCTACTCCCGTTCTCGGAATCTTAATTGTAGCACCACTTAAATTCGTTGAGACGCGACGACACTCAGCAGCGCGATCTTGGCCTTGATCGAGAGCGGTTCGGCTTGTCTACAGATCGGTTTATTGTGAAACTCCAAAACTTGCGACGCAAGTCTCGAATAAGGCGCCTGCACCTTCAGGCGTTCCAGGCGCTCGTTCGTCTGTAGCATGCGCACAATCGCAGTTATCTTGACCGCAAAGCTCGATGCATCCATTGCTTCTAAGCCACCATTTGCACTCAATGATGCACGAACTCGCCGAGCAAAAATCGCGAGTGGGTTTGCTGGGTCACTCAGATCGTGTGCTAATTGTGCCACATCATACCAGGGCAATGCCAGCTCGGAAATAGGCAACTTCCGTGCGCGGTACTCGGGCTAGCTCCCGTATAATAACTAGATTCTGCAAGCTCGGGCAGGATCGAATGATCGCGTTCTCGTCAATTTCGTAGACCAAGCCTTGCCGAGGACATTCGAGCGTTAGCTCCTTTAAAGAAGATCCGATACTCTTGAGAAAGAGGAGCAAGCCATCCAATTCCGTCTCATCATCGCAAAATATGAAGTTGAGCGAGAGAGCCAGCAAAGGACAAGAACCTTGCGTCAATCCGGCATCCTTGTCGAGTCTTAAGTCGCAGCGCCGAACTTGGCAACGCCCAATACCCGGTACGAGAGCGTCGACCCTCACATTTGAGCCATCGTCGCCGAAAGTCCGAACAAAAGGTATTGGCGCATTGTGAGTCAAGACGGGCGAGTTCATATCCGGTTGACCATGCTCATCAACAGCCCACCGAATTGGAGCACCGCCTATTAAAGTCGTGTCTCGCTCATCAAACTGGCCGCGGGGGATGTTGAATAGGTCTTCTTCGGGATGTTCTGATACCAAAATGGAGACAAAGTCGTTCGCATCGTCGATATTTAAGCTAGTCAAGTCACTGAACACCAGCGCTTCAATCGAAGAATTAGTTCGAGCTCGTTTCGAGAATAGTGCGTACGCCACCCATTTCCACCAGTGCTCTCCACTAGAACGGCCAAGGCAGGGATCGGAAAATAAAAATTGATATTGTAAAATTGCAATATTGTTGGCCACCAATATTGTATTGTACGGGGGTCATCAATATCTACTATTTATTGTCAATATTGTTCAGGAAGAAAAACTTCCTCCTAGCTTCTTTAGAGCACCATAAGCTGTTTGCACTCTTCTTCTGCGTGGATGCGGCCTACCGAACACTTCCGACAACCTTAATAGCACTTCCCTGGTCATAAGATCCCATTCAACCTTCAACACTTAACCGATTCTCAGGGTTTTCGGCGCTCCTCACGTTTCACTGATAGTCGAGAGGTCGATGGCGCTCACCAGCCGAGTTGAAGTATATGTAGACTTGCTTTCTTATTGAGCTTTGATTTGGCGAGGTCTGCAGGGGTGCGTTTCTGTTTTCCTTACAGCCAAGATGGTGTCAACATGTATACGTCAGAAATTTGAGCAGATACTGCGACTACGTGCGAAAGGATGTCCTGTGCGTAGGAGGGGAGGCGCTTAGACTTCAGAGCTCCATCGAATACCTATCTTACTACGATAATTACGTCGATGATAATACCTTGGGCTTAAGCGACAGATGCCATGAAAGAGGACCAATCGAGTCTCCAGAATTGCCCGTCGAACACTTCTGTCTGGTCACTTCGTTTTGACGCTTAGCAGACCGAGGTCAGACATGTTCGAACAGGTCAGACATGTTCGAACAGGTAATAAAGTTAGGGCTAAAGCTTCGCTAACCATTGGAAATATGTGATGACGATTCATGCTAACATACTCAACGTACTCACAAACTCAAGTACAGTACAATATATCGCCATACTAAGTGCAAGTGTGACAATATATTGAGGCAAATATTGATATTGGTACAGTATTGATTGTGATGACTGTCTCGCCGACAATCAATATCCAATATATATTGTGCGGCCAAGGTGATAGTCGGTGTTTGGGGGTCCGTGACCACGGCGAGGACTATCACAAAGACTCGCCATCAGCTGTTCGGTAGCTTGGACCGAAGCAAACTCGTCTTCTAGATCGATGCCCAGGCTTACAGCAAATTCTGTAAAGCACACGTCAGCAAATACCAAGCTCTCCACTGCGGTTACCATTTCCGAGATCATAGTCGCACAACTAATATCCACGATCATTGGCTCCAGAATGTACGATTGTGGGGTCCCCCTTTTCTGATGTGGTCATAGCTCGACCAGTGCGCTTTGATCTCCTGTTCGGCCTCCTTGAGCTCGACAAGCGCTTTAGCGCACTCGTGAGCGTAGCCAACCATAGCCGCAAAATTGACCTGCACAGGAATCGTGATCTCAAGGTCAGAGCGAATTAAACTCTCCTCAAATGCGGCAATCTGGTTTAAAGTCTCCGTAAAATCGCCACTGCGTTCTCGAGTTTGCGGTCCACAAAGCCGAACCAGGTCGTGCTCCATCGTGCCTTCTTCATTGGAGCCAACCCTTGCTTCCTCGTACACCCCCAGCTCAAAATTGGCTTGGACGACAGCAGCAAATAGTTCCTCTCCAGGATTCCCCAGCTTGACTCCACAGTGATCTGGCATGAGGTAGTGGTACGCTGGGTAGTCGATATGTGCCACTGCTGCTAGTAGCATGAGCCCCTCTTGCACCTCTTGAAATTCTTTGCGAAAAGTCTCTTTCCACATGGCTGTGACGGTCTAAGCGGCTCGGTAGGTTCACGTGGAGAACCACCTTGTCATCGACGCACTCGACCACATCATGGATGCAGCGCTTCAATACTTGACACCACGGAAACAGAAAGCTCCAGCGCTCCTTCATCGCCGCGGCTAAGGCTGCCTGTTCAGCCATGAAAGCTGAAAGTAAGCTAAGTAAAAATAAAACAGTAGCGTATTTAAAAACACATTGTGTCTTTTTTTTCGAGCTCACTGTGTTTGAGGAAACTCCAAAACCCGCATACTGGCAACAGATGTCGGGGTAGTGCTCCTGGTGGTGTTTACAGCAACCGCGACCACAATCTGAGGCGGCTTCTTGCATGTTTTGCGACTGTGGTTGGATTCCCCGCAGTTTGTGCAGCGTTGAGCACGAGTCGGTCTGCTTTCACCAGCACTAGGGATTCTTGTGAGCCCCACCGCTCCTTTGAACCTTGACTCTCTTGCCCACTGATAGAGCGTAGTCTTGGATGGCGTACTTGGCCTCCTCTCCATTCTTGAAGGTCTGCCCACGCTCCAGAGACACCATGCCTTGAGGAGAGTTATTTTTTGCTACAGATAAGCTGAGAGACCTTCGGATGCTTATTTATTTATAGCTATTCCTGCTTTGTCTGATTCTACGGACATCTGTTGCCAGTATGCGGGTTTTGTAGAAGTATGCGGGTTTTGTTGTTTTGAAACTCAAGTATCAGCGAGCCATACTGAGCCCTCAGCCATAACGCCTAACGGATTGCCTGCTGACAGATAAGAGCCGGTTGGAGCAACATGCGTTTCTGTATTCGATTGGGAGGGGCATTTGAATGGAGAGGCTCATGTGGCCTGCTGCTGTCTACGCTACGCGCCCCCTGAACTGGTTTCTGTTAGCTAGGGGTTCAGGATGTCCGCGATCTGCGTCCTGTTGACGAACAGACCGGCATGCTGCCAGCAGTGCTGGATCGCGGCGGGGGTGATGTTATCCCACGCCTCCTTGCACCACTGCAGCGCCTCGGCAACGCCAATGTCGTGGGCGTCGGGCTCTCCAGCCATGAACCGCTGCATGATCGCCTCGGTCTGGCGGTCCATGACCTGCGCCTTCAGCTGCGCGATGACGCCTTGATCCATGGGCTGTATGGCCGCGGTCGTGTTGGGTGGCAGGAACTCGAGGCGGACGTGGCTCAGCGTGGTGACGGGCGCCTTGTGCGACGGCGCGTTGTCCACGAGCAGCAGGATCCTGCGCCCCGCCGCCGCCATCTGCGTGTTCAGCTGCTCCAGCCACTGGCGGAACACCACCGTGGTCATCCAGCCCTTGCTGGTACCCACGTACTCGAGGCCGGCGGGCATGGCGTGCAGCCAGCGTGGGCGCCTGGCTGTGCCGAGGATCGTCAACGGCAGCTTGTGCGTGCCCGACGCGTTGGCCGCCACCACCATCGTCACGCGGGCCTTGCGCTGCTTGAGTGCTGGGGCTGAGTGGAGGCACAGCGAGCGGCGTGGCAGCGCTCGGTAGAAGTACGCCGCCTCGTCCATGTTGTAGACGTCGTCCGGGTGGTACTCGCCGATGATCTTGCGCAGCTCCAGCGCCGCCGCACGAGCAGCTGGCATGTCGACGCTGCCGATCTCTCCGTGCGCGCGGCGGCTGCGGATGCCGTGGCGTCGCATGAAGTGCCGCAGCCAGCCGCCGCGGTTGAAGCGGGGACGCGCGGCCATGGGGATCTGGAGCTGATCAGCGCAGCGGCGCGCGAGCCAGATGATCAGCCGGCCGTTCAACGCGGCGTGGCCGGCCTCGAAGAAGGAGATGGCGTCCACCATCATCGCGTCCAGCCGCGCCACGTGTTGCTGCTGCGTCCTGCGACGTTGAAGCTCGTCCGGGGTCAGGGTCCGCAGCACCGGCTCCTGGCGCAACACGCGGCTCACCATGGCCTTGCTGGGCGGGCGCTTCAACTTGAAGGTCGTCTGCGCCCAGGTGGCGAGCTCCTGCAGGCTGGGGTGCGGGTGAAGGGTGTGGCGGTGCTTGCACAGCTTGAGCTGCTGTTGCTTGGTCAGGTGCACGCGCATGATTCGCAACTGGCGCCTGTCTCGCTGGCCTGTTACTGCGATCCGGCCCTTTACGGATTCTTCATAGCCAGTCGCGTCCTTTCCGTAAATAATCCATAAACGAGGTGTATCGTAGAAAAACCCACCTGAGGTTAAACGTAAAACCTCGTGAAAGCTCGCTTCATGATTTCTTTACATCTCATTCCCGAATCTGCCGCCAAGCCCTCAAGTCGCCAAGCACTCAAGTCGTCATGTCTGGACGCCGCCACGCCAGCCACGCCAGCTACTCCGCCGCTCCCGCTCGCGCTCGCGCTCCCACTACTCGCGCAGCTCCCGCCGGTCCCGCCGCACGCCGTCGCCAGCTGCGTCCGCGTACTCCTCGTCGGACCGCTCGCTGTCGCCGCCCGCCGTGGAGGCCGAGTACCTGCGCCGCCGCCTGCTTCGCGACCGCAAGGAGGACAAGGCGGCCAAGGCCACGCGGGCCAAGGAGAAGACGGCGGAGCCGCAGTCGGGCAAGGGGCTGGGCGTGCTGTGCATCTACCCAGGGTGCACGGCCCCCGTCATGTACACCCAGTCGTGGAAGAACCACATGATCAAGACCCACCTCAAGACGACGGGCGAGGTGTACATGAAGCACCACCGCGACTCGTACGAGGTGGCGGTCGACAGCGCCGAGCTGCTCAACGACGCCGACAACGCCAAGCGCATGCTGATGTTCCGCATCGGCAACATCGAGCGCTCGCTGGGCCGCCTCACGCAGCGCTTCGAGACGGAGATGGAGGCCAAGGTGGAGGCGGTGATGGCGCCGCTGCTGAGCGAGCTGTATCAGCGGCTCTCCAAGCGCCTGGATGCCCGCCCAAGCTCGCCGTCGCGCTCGCGTTCGCCACCACCACGCTCCCGTGCGCATGCCAAGCGCCGCTACGACTACGACGGCCACCACAGCAGTCCCAAGGTGCCTCGCCACGCACGATCGGCTTCGGTGCGCACGGTGTTCGAGCCCGCTGAAGATACGTCGATTGAGGTCGTGGAGGAGGAGGAGGACAAGGCTCCAGTGCCGACGGCGGCGGCGGAGCAGCTCGTGCAGATGGCCACGTCCACGCCGGCCGCCACTTCGACTCCAGCCCCAGCAGCACCAGCACCGACGACTCCAGTCCCAGCACCTGCAGCGACGACACCAGCGCCGGCAGCACCAGCAGTGGCGTCGGCACCTGCAGCGAAGGCACCGTCGACACCAGCGCCGGCAGCACCAGCAGTGGCGTCGGCACCTGCAGCCAAGTCAACGTCGACACCAGCGCCAGCAGCACCTGCACCGAAGGCAACGTCGACACCAGCGCCAGCAGCACCTGCAGCGAAGGCAACGTCGACACCAGCGCCAGCAGCACCTGCAGCGAAGGCAACGTCGACACCAGCGCCAGCAGCGCGGACACCAACGCCAGCAGCACCTGCAGCCAAGTCAACGCCAGCAGCACCTGCAGCGGACAATCAGTCCGAGGAGGAGGTGAACGACGAGGAAGAGGAGGACGAGGGGGACACCCAAGTCCTCTCTGACCAGGAGCACGCATCGACGTCCAAGCGCCGAACCCAGAAGCAGTCGCAGGCAGCACGGACAAACCTCGTTAAGGGACGGCGCAACAACAAGATCAAGGGCGCAGCAAGTCAGGTCAAGATCAGCCGCACAACCAAGCTGCGCGACCAAATCAAGGCGAAGTTGAAGGCGGCGACGGAGAAGCTCGAGGCTACGGCGGCAGCCCTGGCCAGCGCCTCCGATGAAGAGCAGGCAGCAATAGAAGAGGAGATCGCAAAGCTGGAGGCGGAGGTGCAGAAGATGACCAAGGACCTCAAGGCGATCAAGCTCGACTTGGCTCTCAAGGGGGCAGCCAGCAGTGCGCACACGGCCGTCATGTTCGGCAAGGAGGTGGCACAGGTGCTCAAGGAGAAGGAGAACGCGGTGAAGGCAGCGACCAAGAAGGTCAACGCCAAGCAGTCATCGGCAAAGCCGCGCAGCTGCGAAGGCGGCGATGGAGATAGCTGTGAGCGAGTACGAGGCCTTCAATCGAATCGCTGGCCAAGTGGAGGAAGCGGTTGAAGCAGTGGCAGCGCCGGTGGGTGACGCAATTCAGGCGGACATACTGACGAAGGATATGGTCTCCAAGGCACTCGATTCTGCACATGCATTCGAGGAGTTCCGCGACAGCTTCGACCACGTCTTAATATGACGTATATTAAGGCGTAATCGGCGGCCCAAGAACCTCACGAGCTTCAAAATAGCTCGGTGCTAACCCTAACCACTCTCAAAAAAGCTCCAATGCAAGTCCATAACCCTAGCCCTCGCGGTCGATACGCCTTTATGGATTCTTTATGGCCGCCTTTATGGGTTCTTCATGCCTGTTTATGGATTCTTCATGGCCACCTTTATGGATTCTTCATGCCTGTTTATGGATTCTTCATGGTCGCTTATGGATTCTTCATGGTTGCTTATGGATTCTTCATGCCGCAGAGGGCGACTTTACCGTCTCCGCACGAGCACGGGCCGCGATGGTACGCCCCCAATGGGCCGCCAATGGGCCACCAATCGCATGGGCTGCGCCCCACAGGGTCGTTCCCACGTGGCTGCTCCCGCGGGGTCACGTTTCCACCACCTTCCACCACCCTTCCACCACCTATGCTGCTGATGACGCTGCTCTATATCAGGTGTGGAGCTGTAGTGGGCCTACCTTGGCTCACTACAACAGCTTACACGTGTGCGCACGTGTATGAGGAAGCGTAGGTTTCTTTTACTTGAGCTAAGTATACTCGAGGTCCACGAGTATACTTTAAACAAGATAAAGACTCTAAATAGCTGGTTTTGGTAAAGATGAGAACTGTTATTTTTGTTTTATGTTTCTGACTTCCTCTAAATGTAATATTCTAAGTTGGGAATCTGCCAACGGCTGGTTGGCAGAATTCCTTTGCTATGCATGTCGCTCATTGGTTAAAGATGCTGCTTTCAACCAATAGGAATCCTAAATGTCTATGGACCACCCGTCGTGGTGATCGTAAATGAATGTGGCACTTGATGTAACGTACATCAAGGCCGAGGAAGTGCTCGAACCTTTAACAGACATCGCGTCTGTTAGAGTTACAAGTGGCTGTAGCCACTTGTGCGTGTAACCCCGTTATACCATCCCCCCGTCAAGGTTAGACGTGCCGGTCTCGGCACGTCAACCACCATTGACTGTCTGGTCAATGCATGACGTTTAGAAGAGAGCGTGCTCGTGATAGAACGAGCACGTTGAAGTTGAAGACCTTTGGCGCAGCAGCGGAGGACCTCTCTGCTGCTGAGTATCATGCGCGGCAGTGTGCGAAGCGCTTCGCTGCCGCGGGGGCAGGCATCACGGCCTGCCCTCGAAGTGTCTTCGGGCGCTGTTGTTAACAACAGCGTTCGCATTACTGTCCAGTGTGTAGTGCATGGTGGGCTTCGTAAGCCTCCACCATGTCCGGAACGTCTTCGAGCAAGACGTTCCGCGGCTCCCACATGTATCTTGGTTGGGAGGAAATCCTCTCCAACGAATACGAAATCGAACTGGTTCTAAGTTCGTTCTCGGGATACTGTGGTCAACAATCCGCTCAACTATCCATCGAGTTGAGCCGTGTGCGTCACGAATTGGTGGCGGCGGTGGTGGGAACACGCCCCGTGTGTGGTCAACTTGGTGTTGACCTGATCTCGCTTCTCCCCACGACCGAGTTCCGGTCGTGGAGTTGCTACAGAGCGCTGCGCTCGGTGCTCTTGAGTATCCTTACTTTGCGACGGTCTCCTGGAGCCGCCTCGATCGTCCCGGCCGGGCTGGATCCCCAGCTCGACCTGCTGCTCCAGCGCGACTTCGCGCTGGAGAAGATGATGGCTTCCGCCGAGTCTTCTGCTTCGGTTCAGCCGAGCTAGGTAGCTCGTGCTGCAGGTATCTTCAACCGTCCGACGTAGAAACGTCGGATGGAGGCGCATGCTAGACGGGATGTCTAGCGTGTAAGCGTTGCCATGCCGTTCCAACACTGTGAACGGCCCGATGAAGCGCGGAGCGAGCTTACTCGCTCCGAAGTCGGAAACTGCATGTTTAGGCAGGTTTTGAGTAGCTAACAAAACCAATGAACCCTTCTTTAATTCATTTGTGTTGCCCCTGCCAACATTGTCTGCGTTCAGCTTCTGTCGATCGACAGAAGCTGCAATAGCGTCCTGGACAAACCGAATGACTGCTTGTCTGCGCTGCACGAAGTTCATTGCGTCCGAGCTGAACTCGTTCAGCTCGCTTCCAGCAGTAGGCCCGGCCTCTGCGTTCGTAGATGTGGTGTCTGTGCCTCGCACAGACACGTTCTTCTTCTGCTTGTGTGCGTCTGTGCCCTGCACGAACGCGGTCTTCGTCTTCTTTCGCGTTGTTGCGGCTGACACCGTGCAGGTGTCAGCGGCATTCTTCGGCTGCTGTGTTGCAGTCGTAGATCCTCCCACTTAAGGAAGGAGCCAGCATCCCGAGTAAGCTCGGGAGGCGTGGGTGCCTCAAGGCATTCACGTAGAACGGTGTATGCCCGGTCGAGGCATGCACCGAGTTGTTGATGGCGAACTCCGCCATCGGCAGACACTCGCTCCAGTGTTGGAACGAGTGGGCGTAGCTCTTGAGCACATCCACGAGCACGCGATTCACGCGCTCGGTCTGTCCGTCCGTCTGCGGATGATCCGCAGTCGACATCGAGCTGACTGCCAAGAAGTGTAGACACTTCTTGCCACAGGTGCGCGGTGAAGCGCGGGTCTCGATCGGACACGATGTCCATCGGCATGCCATGGTGTTTGAACACCATGTCAACGAACAGACGTGCCGTCTGTTTCGCAGTCACTTCGGCGGGTACTGCAGCAAGATGTACCATCTTGCTGAAGCGGTCAACAAAGACCACAACGCCCGTGTTCCCTGGCTATCCGGGGAAGACCAAACACAAAGTCCAAAGACATGGACTGCCAACACTCCGACGGAGTCGGTAGTGACTGCAAAGGAGCCTGCGCGAACGGCGCAGGCTTCACACGTTGACACACCTCGCAAGCACGGACGTACTTGCGCACCCACTTGTACTGGTGGGCCCAGTAGAAGTCCCTCGTGAGAAGAAGATACGTCTTCTCACGGCCCGGATGCCCGCAGTCGGTGCATCATGATACTCGTACATGATCCTGAGTCGCAGGTCATGATCATTGGGAACGACAACGCGGTCCGCGTTGTCGTTGACTACGCTGTAGAGTAGCAACCCCTCATGCACCCGGTAACGGTGTGCACGAGCACGAAGATGCCTTGGCAGCTTCTGACGAGCTTCGTCAGAAGGCACTGAGCCATAGGCCAGCAAGAGCTTCGCGTCCGGGTCGTGCGCGTACGCGGCCTTCACGTCGTCGAGGAGCGACGACGTGGGAGTGCTCGATCGCATGGCGTCAATGGCATTGACGTCGACTTCATTCGTAGCGTAGTCAGGTCGACGCGATAACGCGTCGGCCACCACATTGAGTCTTCCGGGTTTGTACTCAGCCCGGAAGTTTTATTCCGCAAAGAACGAAAGCCATCTCGCCATACGTTTGCGAGATGTGGCGACTTGACAGCCGTCCGCAGCGACGCGTGGTCTGTATAGACCACGAACGGTTTACTTCCGAGTAAATACACTCGGAACTTCGCAAGTGCATACTTCATGGCAAGGAGCTCCTTGTCATGCACCGGGTAATTGCGCTCAGCTGGCTTCAGCTGACGCGACTGATAGTAGACGACACGATCACGGCCCTCGTGATCGTGCTGCATCAACGCACATCCGATCGCGAAATCGGATGCGTCACACCACAACGTGGAATGGGCGATCTTGGTCGGCCACCGCCAAGATCGGCGCCTCAGTCAAGCCCCGCTTGACTGCATCGAAAACCTGCTGACAGTCAGCAGTCCAATTCCACTCGGCATCTTTCTTCAGGAGCTGTGACAACGGGCGTATCGTGCCCGCGTAGTCCTTCACGTACTTGCACAAGTACGTGGCCAACCAAGGAACTGCCGCAGTTCCTTGACGCTCGTCGGCGTCGGCCACTCATTGATCACTCTGACCTTTTTCAGGGTCAGGGCGGACACCGTTCTTCCCAACGAGACACCCGAGCACGGGTATCTCGCTCGCCCCAGATGCACTTCTTCAGGTTCGCGTAGAGCTTGTGCTTGCGCATGAGCGCAAGCCGCTTCCGGAGATGCACCTTGTGCATCTCAACGTCGCTCATCCCGTCCGCAGCACGGCTGTGGACGAACACATCGTCGAAGTAGCTCGGTGCGAAGTCACGCACCTGTTGAAGGTCGCAGGGGCGTTCTTCAGACCCTGCGGCATCACTAGCCACTCCCAGAGCATGCCGCTTGGCGTGCTCACTGCCGTGAGAGGGATATCACTCTCACGCATTAGGATCTGATAGAACCCGTCGCGCAGATCAAGAGCACTGTAGATGGTGCTCTTGGCCATCGAATCGATGATAACATCTTTTCGCGGTATCGGTGGCTGCGCCGGTATCGTCGCATCGTTCAGCTTGTTGTACCCATGAACGATGCGCCAACCGCCCTGTGGCTTCTTGACACAGAACGTCGGGAGCACTGTGCGGGGCTTCGATTCCCGCACTTGTCCTGCCTTGCGACGACTCTCAAAGAAGTCGTCGATCGCCTTGACTTGTTCCCGCGGCAGTGGCCACTGCCGCGTGACACAGTACTTCGTTCCCGGCACGAGATCAATCTCGTGCTGGATGCCCTTGTCCTGCGGAAGCTCCGCAGGAATCTCTTCCGGAAGCACGTCCGCGTGCTCCCGTAGAATCTCGTAGAAGGGGCTCGCCTTAAGCGAGTCCCAGCCTTGCTCTTCAAAGCGCTCCTTCTTGGTCTTCGCACTGAGAGTGTCCTCACTCTCAGTGGTGCTCTCCATAAAGAACTGCCTCAGTTCTTCATTCTCGCTCTTCGTTCTCTCGGCGTCCGAAAGAATGCAAATCTGCTCGATGCGTCCATCGTGCAGGTCACGCGCGAAGCCCTTCCAGCTCATGACTGGAAGTGAAGTCAACTCCGACGCTTGCGTCGGAGGATTAGCGAGTCATCTCTCTGTACCGGAACCCGGCACAGGTACGCGTCAAGACGTTCAACGTCTCGACGTTCGGCTTCTCAGCCTTCGTCTGCCCGGCAGACATCTCCTGTAGCGTCTCGGCCCCGGGCCGAGACTTGCGCAACGATTTTCGCATGCGCCGTCTTCTTGTCTTGCGGAGCCCGGCTCCGCATGGTCCTTGACCTCGTCCAGGCCCAGCCGTGGACGGGTGTTCTTCTTATATTCCGCCGGCGGGTACTTCCCGCGGGCGAGCGACTTCAAGCCCGGCTTGGTCCTGCGGCGCTTCGTCGTGCAGCCCGACTGCACGATAGCATGCAAGTTTTTCCGGTGCGGAACGTTTGCAACCGTCCGCACCGCCTGCAGCGTCGGTTCCCGGAACCGACACGCCATCTTCACCTCGACGCCTGTTATTGGCGGAGCCCTTCGTGCAAAGGGTGCGTCGACTCCGGAGTCGACGCGAAATGTCTTTCGCAGCGTCGGTCCCCGGAACCGACGCGACTTCAATACCTCGACGCCTGTTATTGGCGGAGACCTTCATTACAAAGGGTGCGTCGACTCCGGAGTCGACGCGAAATGTCTCTTCGCAGCGTCGGTTCCCGGAACCGACGTGACTTCAATACCTCGACGCCTTCCATTGGCGGAGACCCCATTACGGAGGGTGCGTCGGCTCCCGAGCCGACGAATCAAATCCATCAAATCCATCGACTCCCGGAGTCGACGGCGTCACGTCACCTTGGCTCCCATTACGGACCAAAACCGATCCAATCACATTCGCGTCAGCCTCCACGGCTGAGGCGTGTGACATGATTACGTCATCCGCGTCCCTTCGGACCGGAGACACGTCCACAATCAGATTCGCATCAGCCTCCACGGCTGAGGCGTGTGACACATATTCGTCATCCGGGCCTCTTGAGGCCGGAGACTCATTCTGATTCGCTGAAATGTTTGTGTCGATTTCGGAAATCGACACATTTTCTCCTTCAGCCGTCGGCGGCGACGCCGACGCTTGCTGCTCTTGCGCGCGCGTTTGCGGGCGCACAGGGCGTTCCGGGACAGCGGCGCTAGGCGCTGTCTTGACTGAAGTCGCGCGCACCTGTCGGTGCGTGCGTTGCGGTAACAGGGCCATCGCTCACTGTTCCGCAGTCGCGACCGAAGCGCACGAGAGTGCGCTTCTCCCAATCGATTACCGGATCATGCCGTGCAAGCCACGGCATGCCCAACACAATGTCAAACTTATCGTCCAGGTCCAGGACGATAAAGGTTTCGACAAACCCTTGATCTTCATACGTGAAGCGCACGCGTACCATGCGCTTCTCGGTCTTGACGACGACACCCGTCGCCAGTCGTACCTCCAACATACTTCGAGGTATCTTTAAATCCTCGAAGTCAAGCCTTGATAGACTTCGCAGTCGAACAAAGTTATTCGACGCGCCCGAATCAACAAAGCACGAAAAGAGTTGCTCTCTTTTCGACGGCACGTTCAAGATGACAAGACTTGGTTTGTCATCATGCATTTACAGTGAGAAGGGTCCTCACTGGGGCTGCAGTCCTCAATGTCGCATGTCCGAGTTGGACACGCGTGACTGCTTCACCAGTAGGGCGCCCGCGCCTACTGGGTTCCAGCGTTTTTGTTTCTCCGCGACGATGCCCAGCATCGCCGCGTCGACCACCATCTCGGTGCACGGGTGCCGTGCACTCTCGGGCATAGTGACCGATCCTTCCGCAACGGAAGCATCGTACCTTGCTTCCTTGTTGGCGTTGATAGCCAACAGCCGTTGCAATCGAGAGGTCCATTGGTTCCGGACCTCCCGCCATCGCGACCGGAGGTGGTTGCAGCCTCGGCACATTCGCATGCAGTTTAGCCTGCCTCAGGCTAAACTCCTCCTGCATCGCAAGAGTGATCGCAGCTTCGAGAGTATTCGGATACTCACGGAAGAGATAGGTCTTCACAGGCCCATCTCTCAATCCCTTCATGAACGTGACGACCTTGGTCGCCTCGTCAATCGGGTTGGTCACGATGTTCGAGACCAAGTACCGTGCTCTCTGGGCGTAAGCATGGACATCATGCTTACCTTGCTGCAGGTCGAGGAATTCCGCCCTCGACCGGAACTCATTTTGTGGGGCTCAAACGCTTGTCTGAGCTCCTCCTTGAACGCTTCGTACGTGCTGAAGCACGTAGGATCTGAGAGTCGG
The DNA here is from genome assembly GCA_024211575.1 of Phytophthora melonis. Classification (NCBI taxonomy): domain Eukaryota; phylum Oomycota; class Peronosporomycetes; order Peronosporales; family Peronosporaceae; genus Phytophthora; species Phytophthora melonis. The sequence goes on along the minus strand of JAMXKT010000028.1, from coordinate 105,210 downwards.
CGTCCATACGCCCAGCTCATGCACGTCCGCCAAGACATGACATGGCGAACGCGACCTTCGACAACGGGTCGACGATACGTCGAGCCGCAATGGCAGTGTCGAGTTCGACAAGCCAACGGAGGAGAGGCTCGCCCTCTCTTCCTACATAGTTGCTCACGTTGAGTTTCAACGATTGCATGCGTGGTGTCGTCCCCGACGGCACCGCGGCAGAGCAGCAGCGTCGCGCTGCTCCTTCAGGATGAAACCCAGAGCAACACCATGTTGCTCTGTCGGCGATAACGTACGCAGCATCGCAGCAACTGCCGCCTCTCCAATGACTGTTGACAGTCGTTGGAGTGCCTCCCACTCTGGATCCGACAGGTGGAGGCAGTCAGCGCGTGCAACATGAGTTGCAGGCGTAGTGGAGCTTTCCATGAGCACCTCCGTGTTCATGAAAGGTTCTCAGCTCCCCGTCCGTACAGTCCCGTACGAACGTTCAGGTAGTCGGTCGTTGGACGGACTACAAAGTGCTACCAGGTGTAGTGGGCCTACCTTGGCTCACTACAACAGCTTACACGTGTGCGCACGTGTATGAGGAAGCGTAGGTTTCTTTTACTTGAGTTAAATATACTCGAGGTCCACGAGTATACTTTAAACAAGATAAAGACTCTAAATAGCTGATTTTGGTAAAGATGAGAACTGTTATTTTTGTTTTATGTTTCTGACTTCCTCTAAATGTAATATTCTAAGTTGGGAATCTGCCAACGGCTGGTTGGCAGAATTCCTTTGCTATGCATGTCGCTCATTGGTTAAAGATGCTGCTTTCAACCAATAGGAATCCTAAATGTCTATGGACCACCCGTCGTGGTGATCGTAAATGAATGTGGCACTTGATGTAACGTACATCAAGGCCGAGGAAGTGTTCGAACCTTTAACAGACATCGCGTCTGTTAGAGTTACAAGTGGCTGTAGCCACTTGTGCGTGTAACCCCGTTACAGGAGCACTTAAAAGACGTTCCACCACTTCCACCGGTGGAAACGATATGAAACGACTTTATGCGAAGGGGTACCCCCTAGGGCCCTACCCTTTCTATTTTTGTCTTTTTTAAAAAAAGGTGGTGGAAGTGGTGGAAGTGGTGGAAGTGGTGGAATGGGGTCTAGAAGGCCTGTAGTAGGTATGGTAGCTCGTGAAAAGTGGTGGAACCGGGTGGTGGAAGGTGGTGGAAGTGGTGGAAACGCGGGTTTATGGATTCATTACGGCTCTAGTATAAAGAACATATAAAGCTTTACGGATCGCGTATGGACCGAGTATAAAGAATGTATAAAGCGTATGCTAGAGGGCTTGACTAACCCTGATATCGGGCAGCGTCCTCAGCAGGACCTTACAGACGCAATGAAATCGAATGAGAGCGTATTAAAACCGTTAGCAAGCACGACCTACAGCTCGATATCTTGAGTCGCGCCCTCTGATGCTTGAGCTGGGGGTTGCGGTGGCTTCAGCAGGTCGTGGTCGAAGCTGTCGCGGAACTCCTCGAATGCATGTGCAGAATCGAGTGCCTTGGAGACCATATCCTTCGTCAGTTTGTCCGCCTGAATTGCGTCACCCACCGGCGCTGCCACTGCTTCAACCGCTTCCTCCACTTGGCCAGCGATTCGATTGAAGGCCTCGTACTCGCTCACAGCTATCTCCATCGCCGCCTTCGCAGCTGCGCGCTTTGCCGATGACTGCTTGGCGTTGACCTTCTTGGTCGCTGCCTTCACCGCGTTCTCCTTCTCCTTGAGCACCTGTGCCACCTCCTTGCCGAACATGACGGCCGTGTGCGCACTGCTGGCTGCCCCCTTGAGCCAAGTCGAGCTTGATCGCCTTGAGGTCCTTGGTCATCTTCTGCACTCCGCCTCCAGCTTTGCGATCTCCTCTTCTATTGCTGCCTGCTCTTCATCGGAGGCGCTGGCCAGGGTTGCCGCCGTAGCCTCGAGCTTCTCCGTCGCCGCCTTCAACTTCGCCTTGATTTGGTCGCGCAGCTTGGTTTGTGCGGCTGATCTTGACCTGACTTGCTGCGCCCTTGATCTTGTTGTTGCGCCGTCCCTTAACGAGGTTTGTCCGTGCTGCCTGCGACTGCTTCTGGGTTCGGCGCTTGGACGTCGATGCGTGCTCCTGGTCAGAGAGGACTTGGGTGTCCCCCTCGTCCTCCTCTTCCTCGTCGTTCACCTCCTCCTCGGACTGATTGTCCGCTGCAGGTGCTGCTGGCGTTGACTTGGCTGCAGGTGCTGCTGGCGTTGGTGTCCGCGCTGCTGGCGCTGGTGTCGACGTTGCCTTCGCTGCAGGTGCTGCTGGCGCTGGTGTCGACGTTGCCTTCGCTGCAGGTGCTGCTGGCGCTGGTGTCGACGTTGCCTTCGCTGCAGGTGCTGCTGGCGCTGGTGTCGACGTTGACTTGGCTGCAGGTGCCGACGCCACTGCTGGTGCTGCCGGCGCTGGTGTCGTCGCTGCAGGTGCCGACGCCACTGCTGGTGCTGCCGGCGCTGGTGTCGTCGCTGCAGGTGCTGGGACTGGAGTCGTCGGTGCTGGTGCTGCTGGGGCTGGAGTCGAAGTGGCGGCCGGCGTGGACGTGGCCATCTGCACGAGCTGCTCCGCCGCCGCCGTCGGCACTGGAGCCTTGTCCTCCTCCTCCTCCACGACCTCAATCGACGTATCTTCAGCGGGCTCGAACACCGTGCGCACCGAAGCCGATCGTGCGTGGCGAGGCACCTTGGGACTGCTGTGGTGGCCGTCGTAGTCGTAGCGGCGCTTGGCATGCGCACGGGAGCGTGGTGGTGGCGAACGCGAGCGCGACGGCGAGCTTGGGCGGGCATCCAGGCGCTTGGAGAGCCGCTGATACAGCTCGCTCAGCAGCGGCGCCATCACCGCCTCCACCTTGGCCTCCATCTCCGTCTCGAAGCGCTGCGTGAGGCGGTCCAGCGAGCGCTCGATGTTGCCGATGCGGAACATCAGCATGCGCTTGGCGTTGTCGGCGTCGTTGAGCAGCTCGGCGCTGTCGACCGCCACCTCGTACGAGTCGCGGTGGTGCTTCATGTACACCTCGCCCGTCGTCTTGAGGTGGGTCTTGATCATGTGGTTCTTCCACGACTGGGTGTACATGACGGGGGCCGTGCACCCTGGGTAGATGCACAGCACGCCCAGCCCCTTGCCCGACTGCGGCTCCGCCGTCTTCTCCTTGGCCCGCGTGGCCTTGGCCGCCTTGTCCTCCTTGCGGTCGCGAAGCAGGCGGCGGCGCAGGTACTCGGCCTCCACGGCGGGCGGCGACAGCGAGCGGTCCGACGAGGAGTACGCGGACGCAGCTGGCGACGGCGTGCGGCGGGACCGGCAGGAGCTGCGCGAGTAGTGGGAGCGCGAGCGCGAGCGGGAGCGGCGGGAGTAGCTGGCGTGGCTGGCGTGGCGGCGTCCAGACATGACGACTTGAGTGCTTGGCGACTTGAGGGCTTGGCGGCAGATTCGGGAATGAGATGTAAAGAAATCATGAAGCGAGCTTTCACGAGGTTTTACGTTTAACCTCAGGTGGGTTTTTCTACGATACACCTCGTTTATGGATTATTTACGGAAAGGACGCGACTGGCTATGAAGAATCCGTAAAGGGCCGGATCGCAGTAACAGGCCAGCGAGACAGGCGCCAGTTGCGAATCATGCGCGTGCACCTGACCAAGCAACAGCAGCTCAAGCTGTGCAAGCACCGCCACACCCTTCACCCGCACCCCAGCCTGCAGGAGCTCGCCACCTGGGCGCAGACGACCTTCAAGTTGAAGCGCCCGCCCAGCAAGGCCATGGTGAGCCGCGTGTTGCGCCAGGAGCCGGTGCTGCGGACCCTGACCCCGGACGAGCTTCAACGTCGCAGGACGCAGCAGCAACACGTGGCGCGGCTGGACGCGATGATGGTGGACGCCATCTCCTTCTTCGAGGCCGGCCACGCCGCGTTGAACGGCCGGCTGATCATCTGGCTCGCGCGCCGCTGCGCTGATCAGCTCCAGATCCCCATGGCCGCGCGTCCCCGCTTCAACCGCGGCGGCTGGCTGCGGCACTTCATGCGACGCCACGGCGGCATCCGCAGCCGCCGCGCGCACGGAGAGATCGGCAGCGTCGACATGCCAGCTGCTCGTGCGGCGGCGCTGGAGCTGCGCAAGATCATCGGCGAGTACCACCCGGACGACGTCTACAACATGGACGAGGCGGCGTACTTCTACCGAGCGCTGCCACGCCGCTCGCTGTGCCTCCACTCAGCCCCAGCACTCAAGCAGCGCAAGGCCCGCGTGACGATGGTGGTGGCGGCCAACGCGTCGGGCACGCACAAGCTGCCGTTGACGATCCTCGGCACAGCCAGGCGCCCACGCTGGCTGCACGCCATGCCCGCCGGCCTCGAGTACGTGGGTACCAGCAAGGGCTGGATGACCACGGTGGTGTTCCGCCAGTGGCTGGAGCAGCTGAACACGCAGATGGCGGCGGCGGGGCGCAGGATCCTGCTGCTCGTGGACAACGCGCCGTCGCACAAGGCGCCCGTCACCACGCTGAGCCACGTCCGCCTCGAGTTCCTGCCACCCAACACGACCGCGGCCATACAGCCCATGGATCAAGGCGTCATCGCGCAGCTGAAGGCGCAGGTCATGGACCGCCAGACCGAGGCGATCATGCAGCGGTTCATGGCTGGAGAGCCCGACGCCCACGACATTGGCGTTGCCGAGGCGCTGCAGTGGTGCAAGGAGGCGTGGGATAACATCACCCCCGCCGCGATCCAGCACTGCTGGCAGCATGCCGGTCTGTTCGTCAACAGGACGCAGATCGCGGACATCCTGAACCCCTAGCTAACAGAAACCAGTTCAGGGGGCACGTAGCGTAGACAGCAGCAGGCCACATGAGCCTCTCCATTCAAATGCCCCTCCCAATCGAATACAGAAACCCATGTTGCTCCAACCGGCTCTTATCTGTCAGCAGGCAATCCGTTAGGCGTTATGGCTGTGGTCTCAATATGGCTCGCTGACAGACAAGAGCGTGTCCAGTGAACGGCCAGTAACTGATGAACCTGCAGCAATCTATCCAGTATAACATATGACAGGAGTACTGCTTTAAGGCAATTATGATTTGTTTATTGTCGTTTATGGTTTCTTCATGGGCTATCGTAACGATTTCATGCATATTTACGGATTCTTCATGTGTTTATGCATTCTTTATGGCCTTTACGGATTCTGCATATGATTAATTCGTAAAGCGTTATGGAATGTTCACACCGAAAAAAAGAAGGTTCAGCCCACGGCTATGCGCGACCTTTGGGCTTGCTTGGCTGCGCTGTAAGCCACCTGATAGGCCCGTCTCTCCTCCGTGTGGCTAGCGTAGTACGCCTTCTGGCGTTGCAGCCGCCGCGCCCTGTCGCTCTGGTAGACTTGGGATTTGTATGTGGACTGGGTTGACTCCATGTTTGTATATAAGTGGGGGCGGCGGTCGGCGCCATTTCAGATTATACCTTCCATCCGCCATGTCGCCCCGCCGCGAAGAAGCCGCCCAAGTGCCGCCGTCCCAAGAATCGCTCGAGGAGAAGGCGCCGACGCCGGTCAAGGAGGAGGGCGAGCGCGACATCGTCTACATCCACGAGGGAGGCGAACGCGGAATCCAAGGAGGCGGTTCGCCGTGATTGGACAAAATGTGGCCGCCGCCGCGCTCTGATTGAACAAATTTGTATAGCAGCACAATAGCACCAATCACGGATCCTCAACGCGGCGGCTATAATACATAAAATATTGTGACCCTAGGTATTCAGCGAGCGGGAATTCATTTGTACCACTCATATGTGCCAGAAAAAGGCCTAAGTACGTGTAAATTAAAAAGTGACGCCAGTGCTAGTATTGAGCCAATATGAAGCTGGCGGAGCTGAAATTTCAGGAGGGTACGTTTTTGACCTTGCCGAACCCATCTATAGCATCTAAACATATGTTTTAGCTGGTATTATCCGCCAATCAGCGCCCTATATTTCGTTTGGAGTTGATTATAGCCATTTCTAACGCAGACAATGTGCACGCACCTATAAGGTTAAGTTAAATAGACTTACACCAAGTAGATAACCTAATATTTTATCCAATGAGCAGTCAGAATGATAGTATACTTAAATCGAGTGATTGGGGCAGAAAACCGCGCGACAGAAAACATAAGAGCTGCACACTCTATCAGGCGCCATTTACGATCTGCAGTGCGAAATAGACGATATTTACACCAAGTATTACACAAAGAAACATATGGTAGGGTTGGGTGCACCTTTTACGCGTATCACAGTAGCGGCTATGCGAGTGAGTTGCCCCTTCAAGCCTCCTGAAGGCACCCTTTGCAGTGAATATGTATACAATCTTTACATAGCCGGGGCAAACTGGATTCGAGGGTAGGGGTCGCCGCGCCCATCCCAATCGATTCTACACAATCCGTAGATAGGTTTAGAGCCTGACTTGCTCCAAACGACCAAATATTGACTTCAGTATGCCGCTCCAAAGTCAGCCGTACGCACTCCGCCAGCCGCCCCCAGGCTGCATATATGATGCTGAGGATTCCGCCGCAGTCGAGGGAGGCGAGGAGGCAAACCGACAGCTAGAGAGCACATTTCTCGCGGAATCCGAGGGAGGCGAACGCGGAATCCAAGGAGGCGGTTCGCCGTGATTGGACAAAATGTGGCCGCCGCCGCTCTGATTGAACAAATTTGTATAGCAGCACAAGAGCACCAATCACGGATCCTCAACGCGGCGGCTATATGACCTAAAATTTTGGGAACCTAGGTTTTCAGCGATGGGGAATTCATTTGTACCACTCATATGTGCCAGAAAAAGGCCTAAGTACGTGTAAATTAAAAAGTGACACCAGTGCTAGTATTGAGCTAATATGAAGCTGGCGGAGCTGAAATTTCAGGAGGGTACGTTTTTGACCTTGCCGAACCCATCTATAGCATCTAAACATATGTTTTAGCTGGTATTATCCGCCAATCAGCGCCCTATATTTCGTTTGGAGTTGATTATAGCCATTTCTAACGCAGACAATGTGCACGCACCTATAAGGTTAAGTTAAATAGACTTACACCAAGTAGATAACCTAATATTTTATCCAATGAGCAGTCAGAATGATAGTATACTTAAATCGAGTGATTGGGGCAGAAAACCGCGCGACAGAAAACATAAGAGCTGCACACTCTATCAGGCGCCATTTACGATCTGCAGTGCGAAATAGACGATATTTACACCAAGTATTACACAAAGAAACATATGGTAGGGTTGGGTGCACCTTTTACGCGTATCACAGTAGCGGCTATGCGAGTGAGTTGCCCCTTCAAGCCTCCTGAAGGCACCCTTTGCAGTGAATATGTATACAATCTTTACATAGCCGGGGCAAACTGGATTCGAGGGTAGGGGTCGCCGCGCCCATCCCAATCGATTCTACACAATCCGTAGATAGGTTTAGAGCCCTGACTTGCTCCAAACGACCAAATATTGACTTCAGTATGCCGCTCCAAAGTCAGCCGTACGCACTCCGCCAGGCTGCATATATGATGCTGAGGATTCCGCCGCAGTCGAGGGAGGCGAGGGAGGCAAACCGACAGCTAGAGAGCACATTTCTCGCGGAATCCGAGGGGACATCGGCGTCATCAGCGTCGAGAGGACCATCCGCGGCGCTACCCTCAAGAGCCTCATCGTGGCACACCTTGGTCTGAAGGTGCGGCCGAATGCGATGCGCGTCGTCGTGCTCCGGCGCGAGGACGGCACCTTCGCGACCCAAGACGACGCCAAGCGGGTCCACGGTGTCCTGCTCACGTACTCCTTGGAAATCTCGGAGATGCTGCCCGAGCTTCGGAAGGGCGTCGACATTATCCACGTGCGCGTGGAGCTCAAGTCGAAGCTGCGCTCCGAGCCGACCGATGGCAACACCAGCACGGCGGAGGAGGCGGTGAACATCTTCAACGATGCGGTCGGCCGGAAGCGCAAGGCGTCGGATGCCACCGTGGCGTTCTCCAACTGCGGCCAGACCACGGCTGATGACCTCCACAAGCACATCGCCACCGACAAGTACAAACAAGTCGAGGAGGATTTGCCGCCGGAGTACATCGCGATGCTGGAGCGGGCGTACATGGTCGAGGTGAAGAAGCGTGGACTGCCGTGGAGCCTATCGGAAGCGGACCGACGCCCGTTCATCGAAGTCGCCCTCGGAACCTGTATCTGCGCTGCTCAAGCCAAGATGGAGAGCGAGATCGAGAACGAGCGGAAGGCCAACAAGCTGCTACTTCGGAGCGAATACGTGCTCAAGGACACCAACATGATCGCGCTCGGCAAGCCGGACTGGGTGATCAAGAAGGGCGCCAGGATGGTCATCGTCATCGAGGCGAAGCGCTGCGACGTCACACAAGCCCAGTACCAGAACATCGCCGCGATGGAGGCCGCGCGCTGCGTGAACAAGATGATCAAGGACTCCTGGTCGACGATCAAGGGCATCTGCACGGATTTCCAGAGCTGGGTCTACATCTCCCGGGAAAGCAGAAGCGTCAAGATGGATCAAACGTCGTTGGAGATCTCGTGCGAAGAAGAAATCCCAAGGGGCCTGCACAAGGCTGCTAAGAAGCTTTATGGTATGTTAATAAACTTGTAGGAATTGTTTATCATTTCTTTATGGTCGTTTATACATTCTTCATACCGCTTCCATAAGCAATCCGTAAAGCTTTATACATTCTTCATACCAGAGCCGTAATGAATCCATAAACCCGCGTTTCCACCACTTCCACCACCCTTCCACCACCTATGCGGCTGATGACGGTGCTCTATATCAGGTGTGGGGCACTTAAAAGACGTTCCACCACTTCCACCGGTGGAAACGACATGAAACGACTTTATGCGAAGGGGTACCCCCCTAGGGCCCTACCCCCTTATTTTTGTCTTTTGATTTTTAGGGGTTAAAGGTGGTGGAACTAGTGGAATGGGGTCTAGAAGGACTGTCGTTGGTGTGAGAACTCGTGAAAAGTGGTGGAACAGGGTGGTGGAAGGTGGTGGAAGTGGTGGAAACGCGGGTTTATGGATTCATTACGGCTCTAGTATAAAGAATGTATAAAACTTTACGGATTGCTTATGGTTCGAGTATGAAGAATGTATAAAACGTGTGCTAGAGGGCTTGACTAACCCTGATATCGAGCAGCATCCACAGCAGGACTTTACACGCGGTTGTAGGCTATCCCAGTCATATGGCTATGGAGCAGTTGCGCATGTGCACGGTCCCTCTCCCTGACCGTCATCCCCTGATACGCAGCAGACGCTTGCAGATCAGACTCGTGGATGTGCCACATGTCGTTTACGGTCAGCAGTGTCCCAGCATAGGTGCTGAAGATGCGTGGCAGCCGGCGCGCGAGGCTGTTGCGTGATGCGACGTGCGTCAGTCTGTTCTGGCGGAAAGACCAGATGAACAGGTACTCTACACGATCCTGTAGCCGTTGCAGCACGCGCAGCCACGCGGATAGGACGTACGCAAGGTCCCGCCTGACCTCAATCGTGGTCTTACCCATGTGCCGGCTGTTCTTGAAGTCCTGCATGACCACTCGAAACGAGAACAACGGTCCGGCTTTCTTGAAGTACAACCAGTTGCCCTCGGATGGGATGGAGCGCAGCCTCGAGGTCAGGCGCAGCGTGCTCCAATCAGCGCGGAGAGCCGGCTGTAGGGTGTAGCACGCCATCAACGCGATGCGCTGCATCTCTTTCGCAAACCGTGTCGCATTCAGCCTCTTCCCGCGCATAGCCACCAGTTGATTGAGGTTCGCATCCGTCAACGCCATGAGCGGGAAGCCGTATCGCACGAACAGACGCTCCATCGCATCGACTATCACGCCTTCAAGGTCAGCAAGCGATCGGTAACGCTCCTGCTGCTCATCCGTCAGGCGGTTCTCCACTGGATTTCTCTGCATAGCCGCCTTCAGTCGCTCGATCTTGCGCCCGTATGTACGCTTGCTACTGGCTGTGACAGCGTTCCCCGCGGCTTTCACCAACGCGATCACATGACACCACCTTGAATACTGGGTGCGAAGGTTTTCCGAGTCTTCCACGCGGCTGACAACCGCCCTTGTACGGTTCAGGAACGTAAGGTCGCGTGCGTTACGCACCTTATCAGCCACTGACTTGAGGAAGCCCACGCGGGCTCTCAACAGCACGGAACTACTGGTTGTGGGCGCCAACGCATCCCTGATGACCGTCTCCATCGTATGCTATGTATAGGCCGCACAAAAAAATGTTTAAGAGCAACCTAAAACGACTTGCTAGACCGGACCTTGACGACCCGATAGTGAGGATAAGATGCAACGGATGGGCGCCTTTTGCGGTCCGGGATTGCTGATGGGTTCATTGGAATGAGCATGGAGTCCGTCGGACCAGCGGAATCGGCTCAGGGATCGCGGTTTCGCCATCGAAGGGCAGCTGTTGAGTTTCCCTTTTTTGGTCCATCGATGATTTTATGCTCTTATGTATACGACCAAATAACAAATTTTGGTTATCGCAAATTAATTAGTGTATAAAAATTCGTACTTGAGCGGAGTGCCCACTTGGGTATAACCGTCATTACCGATTTCATCGATCTGTCGCGCAAGTGCCCGAGGAAGCGCTCGCCCAGCAGCAACGCCCGACCCTTCGCAGCGGTCGCCCCCAGGTACGCTCATTACTCAGCTCGCCATGCAGCGCTTCGAGGAGGAGAACGGCAAGCTAATACGCTATCACGTGTTTGACTGCGCTACCCAAGAGAGAGGCTGCCCCCTCGACAAGCTCTTCCTGACCTCAACCCGCTATGTGATGCTCTACGGCACCGTCAAGGACGAGATCGACGGCAAGATGTGTGGGCCGGAGGGGCGGCCCGACTACCCGTGGAAGCTACTCTACTGCTTGTACGACCGGACGGTGGACTCCACGCCCACGCAGGACATCGTGTTCGACGCCGTGGACCTGTGCTTCAAGACCAAGGAGGGCAGGGAGGCGTTCGATGGCGTTGTCAAGAAGGCGGAGAGGCTGTCCGACGCGGAGCTGTGCCTCGCAGCGCAGCGCTACGACCGCAGGCTCTTTGACCTGTGCCGCATGCTGCCCCAGACGTGGCTGACCAACCGCGAGAACGCCTGGCAGCTTGCCGGCTTCTTCTACCGCCGCCCGCAGGTTTGCCGCGACCTCATGCGCCTGACCTACGTGTGCATCCTCGCGCATGTGCGCGGCTCCTACTTCGACACAGCAGCCGCCCTCGCAGCCTTCAACGACTGGAAGAACCCCAAGTGGCACCCGAAGCTGACGGAGGGCGTCATCAAGCAGATCGTGGGCGGCGCCAACCCAGCTGGATACCGTACGTGGGCAGAGCGCTGCGAGCGCGGCGGCGGCTGCGTGGACGACATCGCTGACGTCAAGGAAATGCAGAACCCCAAGAAGGTGAAGGCGGCCATGCTCGAGGCGCTGCTGGACGAGCTGGAGAAGCTGCCCATGCCGCTGATCCGCGAGGACAACGAGCACTCTGTCGACACTCTGGCCGAGGCAACCAAGTGGGACACGCTGGAGGCGCTGGCCTACGCCATCAAGTCGAGCTACGCGCACGTGAGCAACCGCGGCACGCCGTACCACCTGAAGAAGTACGTGGAGATCGTGCGGTTCGGCGGCCGCGACTCCGTGCGCACCCTCGGCTACGAGCGCGCCAGCACGCGCAGCAAGAAGACGGGCGAGGCCGACACCATCTACTGCGTGGCGTTCAAGGACAAGGAGGTGGTCATCAGCCTCCACGACATCCTGAAGGCGTGCAAGACGGGCATCATGTACCACAACGCCGACGTGCTACCCTACAGCCCGAAGGCGAAGCCCGACATGGGCAAGACGTTCAACCTGTTCAGCGACTACCAGCACGTGTACGACCCCGAGTTCGTGATCGACATGAAGCTGGTGAGCATGTGGGTCGACCACATCAAGTACATCATCTGCAGCGGCGACCCTGTCGCCTACGAGTACCTGCTCAACTGGTTCGTCCACATCCTGCAGTTCCCCCACATCAAGACTCAAACGATACCGCTGATCAAGTCGAGACAAGGGGCGGGCAAGAACTTCATCTTCAACGTCTTCTCGCGCTACGTGCTGACGCCGGGCATGGCGTCGGTGATCAACGACATGGAGCGCGCTACGGGGCGCTTCAACGCGCTCAACCTGGGCAAGACGGTGATCCTGCTGGACGAGGCGATGGACTCGGGCAACCGGCGCATGGCTCAGATCATGAAGAACCTGTCGACGGAGGAGAAGTCGCTGATCGAGCGCAAGGGGCAGGAGTCGTTTCTCGCGAGCAACTTCATCAACTACATCGTGGCCACGAACAACGACTTCTCTTCGGTCATCGAGGAGAGCGACCGCCGCTACGTGGCGATGGAGGCGAGCGACAAGGTCTGCCCCAAGATGCCCGGCGGCAAGGAGTACTGGGACCGCATCCACGACCCGCTGCTGACCAAGGAGGCGGGCCTGCACATCTTCCACTGACTGCTGCAGCGGGACCTGAGCGACTTCGACTGCCGCCAGATCCCGACGACTAAGTACAAGCGCGAGCTCAAGGTCCGGCAGTCCAACCACGCCGTGCGCTACCTGCTCCACCGTCGCGAGCACTGGCTGGAGGTGGGCTTCACGGAGGAGACGAAGGAGGGCTCGCGGGAGACGTACGAGCTCTACAAGGAGTGGGCGGCATGGGCGGACCCGAGCACGGGCGTCAAGGGCGAGCAGGTGTTCGGCACGATGCTGAACAAGCTCGGCTTCACGCTCAACAAGGGCGACAAGGTCAGCGGCAGGACCATCAAGCGCCGCACGTTCTCCGTGGCCCTGATCGAGCAGAACCTGGAGCCGTACATCATCATCGACGCGACGGACAACGAGGCGGACTGAGCAGCTTCAACATGCACAGCGCATGGCAACCAGCAGACCGGTCACCGCAGTACGCAGTGCCGGTAGATTAGACTATTTAATGACGCGACCCCAAACGATAAGACAACTCAATGAAGACACATATATTTTTTTGTTTCGTTTTATATAGTCAACCATGACGCCGACACCACTTGCCGAGACGTTGAAGTTGTATAAGGCGGAGCTCAAAGCAGCCCATGAGCGCATCCGCACGAACTTAGGCAAGATAGAGGAGCTGACCACGATGATCAACGACGTGCAGCGAGTAGACTACATCAAGTACAGGCTCATGCAGATCGGCGGGTACGACCGCGCGTTTAGATACATAGTCAGTGACGTGCGCTACAAGGGCGAGCTCGAGCAGCTGTTCGACCTGCCGTTCGACGAGATCTTGCAGGCGTACATGTCCATGCTCAACAGGAGGAATAGGATCGTGCACAAGTGGACCATGTCGCTGTGGTAGTGCGGCCCAGTGCCCGACTTCGTGCGCTACCGCTACCAACAACATATTAATTATTTAGCGGAGAGCGAGTCTTCTGGTTCCACCAATATAGAGCCATCTGAGTCATCAGAACCACGCACCCATGTTTCCTAACTTCACCAGCCTGTAGCAGCGCGAACGCAAGCGCCTGGAGCTGCTGGAGAAGGTCACGCGTAGATATAGGCAGCGCGAGACGCAGCGTGATATGTACGCAGAGGCAGTGTGGGCTACTGATGCTGAGAAGACTGTAGCACTGACCAACGAAAAAAAAGGTTGATGTCCGTGATGTAGGCAGTAGTAATGTGATAAACGAAAATACAAACACGATAGAAACACAAACAGAGCCCGTGAGTGCGGGTGTTGATGCAGCTACGGATCCTGTAGAGGTGAGTCAGCCGCCGTCGGCTCGGCTGTCGCTGATTGAGGCCATACGCCGCATGACGTTCGACATTCCGCCCCCGCAGACAGCTGACGTGATCACGCAGACGGATGCGTCACGGATGACGGACTTCAGCGGCCAGACAGACGCAACACGCACGGCCGACTTCAGTGGCCAAGCAGCGCCGCGAAGGTCCGACGGCAGCGCGCAGACGTTGATCCCGCCTCGGACGACGGAGTTCGCTACACAAACATACACATACGCAACCGAGCAGCCCGTCATTAGAGAGATCCTATCGCAGCCTCCACCGCTGCCTACGCTGGAGAGCGTTGTGCGCGAGATGCCGTCGCCAGAGGTCCGCGAGGCGTACACCGACACCTCACTAGACGTAGCCGACGCGTACAGCGACGCCGGTACTAGCGACACCGATCCTGGTACGCCGCCCGACACCGATGATGAATACGGCGACGAACCGCAGAGCCCTGAAGCCGTTAGTGTCATGAGCGGCATCACCGCCACCTTCGGGAGGTTCCTGACCTTGCCCAGCGCGAGATATCGCCCCTAAACCTGCGTGGGCTGCCTATCCTTGAGTATAAGTTCGGCGCTAACGGCGCCTTAGTCACGCAGTCTACTCGGAGTGACATAGCCGACATTGACTGGCCCCTCACAGCGAGGCTGATAAGCTCTATCTGCCTGATCCGAACAGGCTTCCAGGACAGCGAGGAGTACGTTGACTGGGCGCCGCTGGGCGTGCACCCGCTGATGTACACCGGCCAGCGCGACGAGTTCGTCATCCTCGGCAAAGAGGGCCTGCCGTGGAGCACCTTCAGCGAGCGCGAGGAGCCTCAACTGGTACGACTGGATCACGATGGCTCAAAGCCTCTTCGCCATTCACGCTGCCCACTTCGACGGGCAACGCACCCGCGCCGACAGCGCCCCTCTGGAGCACGAGGCCGAGGTGATCGAGGAGCTCCGACACGAGTTCGAGACGGCCACGCCCGAGCCAGTTACTAGCCCCGAGCCCGAGTTAGACACACCAGCGGCGGTAGAAGCGCCCATGCAGCAGTCCGAGCTCGGGTACAGGGCTGCGACCGACGAGAGCACGCGCTTGCGAACACGACGGCGGCTGCTAGCCGAGTACAGTCCGCCTGTTCCTACGGTTGCGCCATGACCGACACGTGTTCGACCACGCGACACAGAAGACGGTGACGAAGCCGATCATGAGATGGACGACGAGGTTCAGCGCGCTGAGGAGATTCGTCGTCGGCGTGACGAGCGGCTGCAGCGACAGCGCACCCCCGGCGTGAACCAGGGCGATCACTCAGATAGGATTCAGGCTCTGAATCGTAAACACGTGTTAGCCATTCTCAAACAATACAATGACGAGATCGCTCACAGTGCGCCCAATCCTATGGTCGAACGATCTAGAGTCCGATGGTGAGCCAGCCGCTGGCTTCCAGATCAAGCTGCACCGCGATCGTCAGCGACTCGTGATCGTCAAGACGCGAACGGGACACGACAATCCGTCCATGCACAATAAGGTGAACTGGCACAGCATGCTGCTGGCGTTGCTAGAGGGCCTGCGGGCCAAGGACATCACGATCGATCGGCGGCTGCTGCGGCGAGTGGAGGGCAAGACCAAGACGGCCGACCCCACGCGCTTCGTCGGCAGTGATCGCCCCACCATACTCGACACGAACGAGGGTGTGCGTAGCAAGCGAACCGGGCTGCGGCCCCGCGAGTCGCGACCAGGGCTGTCGTTACCGCAGAGCACTGCGAAGGCGTTCTTGGAGACGTTCTATGCTAAGATTGGCACGGACGTTCCGACGTTCCAGCTGGACGCCGTCATCCCAGGCGTTGAGACCGACTATCACCTCACGCGGCATAACCGCCAGCTGCGTCTGCGTCAGAGCGGAGGTCAGCGGAGACTGGCACCGGCTGGAGCTGACACGAGCCCCACGAACAAGGTGGACTGGTCCGCCACGCTGGGCGCGCTGGCCGATATTGCAGCGGGCTTCCGTGACGAGGACACCACCGCCATGAGCGATGACCGCAAGCGGCAGATAGAGAACTTCCTCAAGGTCATGTGGGACACCGCGCGCCACTTCAACATCCAGCACATCAAAGACGCGGTGCCGCGCTCAATCAATGCTCGGACCGGCGGGCGGCTGCGCGGACGAGGGCTGCGTGGCGCTGGGCAGCGCGGTCGGCCCCGCGGGTCCGGTGGCGCGCCATACAGTAGCGTGACACGTAAGGGCAAGTACTATAACCTCAATGACATACAGAACAGTGGGTTAGCGAGCGCGTACATCTACAAGAAGCTAGGCAGTAAGTACGTGCGCATCCCCGACCTGAACAACGGCGTGCTCAACGTCTGCTACCCGTCGCGGAAGAAGGTCGGGCCCAAGCGCGAGATCAGCGAGCCCGTCAAGCAGATGGTGAAGGACTTAGTGTACAATCAGACGATTAGTCAGAGTGAGTATGATAAGCTGTCAGTGGATGATCAGCAGCTGTTTAAGGAGATCCTGCAGGTGACGCACATCGAGCACGCGTTCAGGGACGAGCTGCCCGACCCACTGAGCACACTCAAGATGGAGTACGACAAGCTCAAGGGCGAGGTGCTCATGGGCAACGACAACCCGAGCATCCTCAAGCAGCTGAAGGTAGTGACGGTCGACATGTACAGCAACCGGCTGATTAGCGATAACGAATTCAAACAGATTATCACTCGGCTCATATAGACAGCATGCTCGTCCTAAACACGAATCTGATCACTAAGACGGGGGGCCTGTACAACCTGCAGGCGGACCAGAACCTCACGGAGCTGAAGTCCATCATGAAGGACATCCTCGTGAAGCAGCGACCCACCGCCTACGCGACCGCTATCTGGGCGGACAGCAAGCCCGCGACCACCGCGTCGGTAACGACCCAAACACCAGCCGCTGGGGGTCGGTTGTGGGCACGAACCGGCGTGTACGGCCCCGGAAGAAAAAAGAGCCGCGCGTGAAGACGTTCGCGCTGTAATCGTAAAGAGCTCGACCTCTTTTTTTCTCCTGCTGAGGACGCTGCTCCATATCAGGTGTGGTCACGTCATTGTGCGTTTCCACCACTTCCACCACCTTCCACCACCCTGTTCCACCACTTTTCACGAGCTCTCACACCAACGACAGTCCTTCTAGACCCCATTCCACTAGTTCCACCACCTTTAACCCCTAAAAATCAAAAGACAAAAAAGGAAGGGTAGGGCCCTAGGGGGTACCCCTTCGCATAAAGTCGTTTCATGTCGTTTCCACCGGTGGAAGTGGTGGAACGTCTTTTAAGGGCTCCACACCTGATATAGAGCAGCGTCATCAGCAGCACAGGTGGTGGAAGGGTGGTGGAAACGCGGGTTTATGGATTCATTACGGCTCTAGCAGGAAGAATCCATAAACCTTTACATATTCTTGATAGTCTCTTCCAGCTGTCGTGGGCTGATCACGTCGCATAACAAACGATTTTGTCAGGTAGCAAATGCCCTATACCTGACAATAACAAATCCGTAAAGGATGTCAGGTAGCAAATGCCCTATACCTG
Source organism: Phytophthora melonis (assembly GCA_024211575.1). Lineage (NCBI taxonomy): Eukaryota > Oomycota > Peronosporomycetes > Peronosporales > Peronosporaceae > Phytophthora > Phytophthora melonis. The sequence goes on along the minus strand of JAMXKT010000028.1, from coordinate 87,856 downwards.
ACAATAACAAATCCGTAAACCTTTACTTATTCTTTATAGTCTCTTCCAGCACCACCACGCGGGCCGTGAGCTCCTGTATAGCTTTGCAGAGGACACTGGATAGGCATGCGTAGTCGATCGACATGCCATCAGGCGGTACACCTGTCTCGGGGCCCACAGGCGAGTTGGGGTCGCCGCTGACGGGTTCGGGGAGGATCGGCTGCATCTCCTGAGCAATGAAGCCTATCGCCCGCTTGCCGCCATCCCTCCAGTTGAACATACGCGGTCGCAGCCGCATGACTGTCTCGAGGCCGTATGGGACGTCGGTGATATCGCGTTTGTAGCGTGCGTCACTCGCGTTCGAGTACGCGCCCCCGTACACGGGTAGGTAGCCCGTCCAGGCGTAGGTGGCCCCGCACTTTCCTATACGAATGGCGCCAACGCTAGAGTCGTAGTTGCCGATCGCAGGATAGCCTTCCGCGAGCTGATTCCACCTGTAGTAGGCAAAACTGCCGTTAGCCTTGCAGTGGAAAGCGTCGTTCGCCCACACGGCACCAGCACTATGTATCGTCGCCTCGGGGCTCGTCCCTCCCACATGCATACGCCCGCTGTCGTTCAAGTATACACGGTTGGTGCCATTGACCATGAACGACAGCTGATCGTCCGTCATTGTCCCGATGGACGCGCCATTCGTGTGCGAACCGCCTGCCTCGTTGTACATGATGACCTCAACGGCCATAGGGGTTGCGTTGTCGTTCTCGAAGCGCGCCACCCGCTCCCAGTTGCCCTAGAGATTGGTGGTGTCCCCGCGACTGTGAACTTGCTGAGAGCTGTTGTTGTGCCCACGGCCACGCGACCACGCGAGTCGATCCGCATTCGTTCGACCTGCGCAGACGTGGACGTCATGCCCGAGTACGGCTTCGACCGGAAACTAAAGTTCAGCCCCGTATTGATGTTGCTGTTCGGTTTGTAGGCCACGATGCTAGCTTGAGGCGTGTGGGTGTTGTACACAGGTGTCGCCCCCGTGCAAACGAACCCTATTCCAGCCGCGCAACCGTCGACACTGCTCTGGTTCACCAGCATTACGTTGAAGTCGTCAAGGGTACTTGCCAGAGGTATCGTGTCAGCGGTGATCGGGTTACGAACGATTAACGAGCTGGTGATCTCACCTAACGATTTGATGTTCGGCTGGGCGCTTGTTTGGAGTGTGCCTGTCAGTGACGTGGCGGTGAGTGATGTGATGGTGCTGATGTTGCCCGATCCGTCTAGCACCAGTGCCTTGGAGACCGCAGCAGTGCCCGGCGTGACATCCGCGAGGTAGTTCAGCTGCGTGCTTGTCGCTGACAGCGCTGTTCCTCCGATCTGCAGCGTGGTGGGGTTCAGGTTGAGCGTAGTCGGACTCAGCGAGATTGTACCCGCCTTGGTGATCGTGTCACAGCTGTCGAGGTGTGGTGATCGACGTGGAGATGGTCAGCGTCCCCGAGCAGCTGAGGTTGCGGATGCCCGAGTAGTCCTTGGTCGAGTTGAGCACAACGGCCTTCGAGCTGGACGCACCGCTTTCCAGGACGCCCACGTAGTACGTGTGGGCAAAGGTGTCCGAGGCTGTACCTGTAGCATTCCAGAACTTCAACGTCGAGCATACGATCCCCGTGCCGCCGGAGTCGAAGGTCAGCGAGTTGACGTTGGTGGCGGAGCGGTTCGCATCGAGCACCAGCGCCTTGCTGTTCTGCGCCTGGCCGATCGTCGTCACGTTAAGTCGATCAAGCAACGAGAAGTCATAGCTGGTGCCGTTGACCTGCAGACCGCTCGTGGCGTTGACGGTGCCAGCCGTCAGCGTTTCCGATAGCGTCAGCGATGACAGCCCCGATAACGAAGCAGCTGTGATCGATGACGCTGTGAGTGAGTTGATGTTGGTGACGTTCCTGCTGCCATCAAGCGTCAGCGCCAGGTTGGCCCCGCCCTGGCCCAGCGTAATCCCCGTGATGTAGCTGAGTCGGTAGTCATTCCGGCTCACGTACAGCGTCTGCGCGTATGCATAGCTGAGGAAGCCCGTTGGATCAAGCGACAGATAGAAGGCAGGGTTGTATGTTGAAGAGAGGAAGATCGGCGGCGGGTAACTAAATCCACTCATCGCTTATTTGTCTCGCCATGTATATATCACCCCCAGATAAAAAGAATGTCGGAGATACCCAACTACGGCGCGTCGCTGCCCAAGCAGTACCGAGGAGCGTCCGTGGGGGACATCAAGGAGCTCGGCATCAAGAAGCTCTTCGGGGCCGTCGTACTCGGGCAAGAACAACCTCTGCATGTACATCCTCAAGAACGCCCCGAACGTGTTCTGTCACCTCCACGTGGTCGCGCGTAACAAGGACCAGGAGCTCTACGACTACCTCCGCGACAAGCTCGAGGGGTTCATCACCTTCTATGACAGCCCGCCGGCTGTTGATCACGTCAGACGCACGCCCATCAACAGCGGGAAGCCCGAGCTCGTGATCATCGATGACTACTCCAACGACAAGCTGCTGCAGAAGAACGTGTTCAGCCACTTCTTCACGCGCGGCAGGCACTTCAAGCTCAGCACGATCTTCCTCTCGCACTCCTACTTCGCCACGGACAAGATGATACGCCTCAACAGCGAGTACGTGGCCATCCTGAAGGCCAACTCCAAGCGCGACCTGCAGATGGTGGTCAAGGACTTCAACATCCCGGGCGTGACCGAGACGTCCATCGTGACGTACTACAACAAGGCCACGGCCAACAAGGGCCAGATGCTGTTCATCGACTCGGTGCGCGGCGAGCTCCGCTACAACTTCAACAAGGCCATCAAGGTCTCGGGTGAGAAGGCTGACTCAGACGACGAATAGGCCATGCGGCGAATATTATTTTTTCACTCTTGGAACTATGACTCATCTGATATACATACAATAAAAAAAGGATATGGCGAGCTTCATCAAGCTTGACTCGACTAACCTCGTGCAGAACGGCTACAACAACACCTGGCGGTATGAGTTCGCGGGTAGCTCGGTTAATTTCGTGGATACACAGATGGCGATTCAGTCGATCAGCCTCTACGCCTCCGACTTCAACATCGACTCCCTCGCCTTCGGGAACACCTCCTTCAAAATCGAGGTACCCACAGCCGCTACGACTTCGACCATTAGTGTCACGCTCGCGGACGGTTGGTACTCCTACGCCGACATCAACAGAAACATACAGACGGCTCTAGTCAGTGCCGGCGCGTATCTCATCGACAGCAGTGGCAATAACGTCTACTTCATTCAGATAGAGGAGAACAGCACGTACTACGCCTGCCAGGTGGACTGCTCGCCTACGCCTACGGCCATCGGAACCTACACGCGACCGGCCACTGGTCTCTACTCAACCACAGGCACGGGGCTGCCCACCACGTCACGCGTGCCGCGACTGATCATCGATAACGCCGCCTTCGGTAGCGTGCTGGGCTTCACCACCGGCACGTATCCAACGGCTTCCTCGACTACAGCTGTGAGCCTTCTCAGCAACACGATCCCGCAGGTGCACCCGACCAGCAGCTACATCGTGCGGTGTGACGTGATCAAGAACGACTACGTGGTCAGCGGAGACATCCTCGCGGCGTTCGACCGAGGCGGAGCGTCCATCGGGCAGATCGTTCGGTACCAGCCGAGCAACTACGCGTGGGTGGCCGTTGTTAACGGTCCGCGGTCGTCGATCACCATCCGCATCTACAACCAGAACGACCAGCCCGTGCACTTCCGCGACAAGTCCGTCAGCATCATGCTGCTGCTCAAGCCCATGACCGTCATCAACTGAAAAAAAGAACAATGCATGTCTACAAGCGGAACGACCCGCCCTTGCCCTTCCCTTTCCTCTTTGCACGTAGCGCCGCCATGTGCTCCTTGGCCTCTGCCGAGCCCTTGGCAAACCTTTTTTGCCTGGCACTGCAGCTGGCGCGACGCCGACGCCGTACTTGCTGCGGACGTGCTTCCTTAGGGGTTGAGATCAGCTCCACGTGCTCGGGCTTGGTGGCCTTCTCCTTGAGCTTGGTCTCGGCTGGGTCCGCGAGGTCAGTGAGCACGCCCTTCTTACGCGCGTAGCGCAGTGCCTGCTTGGCGTGGTGAGTAACGTCCGCCACGCGGAGCTTGCCGCCCTCGACGCCGACGCCCGTGAGCTGCTTGATCGCGCCGCGTGCTGGTATCGCTGCCTGAGGCATGCCAACAGCAGAAGCCAGCGCAGGAACGGCCGCATCGACCGCTCGGCTGAGCAGCCCGCTGTCCTTAGCGAACTTGAAGCCCTTCTTGATCTTGTTCCAGACGGAGCTCCAGATGGACCCGCCCTGGGCCTTCTTGTAGCCCTTCTTGATCTCGTGGCGAGTGATCTCCAGGCGCACGCCCTTACCCCGCTTACGCGCCTTGATCGCCTTGTCGAACGACCCCGAGTGCAGATGCAGGACAGAGCCGCTGCCCTTGAGCTCAGCTGCGGATAGACTGAGCTTCCCGGTCTTGAAGGCCCGCTTGCGCTTGGCCTTGGGGACAGTGCTGGCGATGGATAGTTCACGGTACATGGTCTCTATATTCCCAGCAGCTAAAGAACTACCATATTTAAATTATGAAATGGCTTGAGCAGCTGCTGTTGCTTGTGCTGCTTGGTGAACAGCCACAGGATGCACCATATGCCGCAGTAGTCCCCGTGCGCGGACTGGTACTGGACCTCGTTGTACCGGCTGATGCCGTACTTGGTGGGCGGGCCCTCGCCCATGCTGTCGAAGTACTCGCCGTTGTGCACGCACGTCCAGTGGCCCACGTCCACGTTATCGGGTCGGAGCAGGATCAAGTACGTCTTGTCACGCGACAGGGGCTTCGTCACCTCGGCTGACGTGAGCACAGCGTCCAGATGGATGCGGCACTTGGCGGCAAGCTCAATGAGATCGTGGTCTGACGTGATCGGCATGATGAGGCTGGCCATGTCGAATTAATTTCTTGTTGCCGCGGCTTATATATATAGAAACCATGGCAGATAGCACTCAATTAGCCGATCAGTTCCTCTACCAGTCCTCGCTCAGGGCGAGCCCGCGGTGCGCGTGTCTTCGCGGAAGCGCTGCCCGTACGTGATCGACCTCAACCAAGGCAGCTATGCCAATGGCGTTATCACGATCGACGCCACGAGCCAGCTGAACGGCGCCGAGGGCTTTGCCTGTCTCAGGGACGCGTTCATCATGCTGCCCTTCCAGGTCACGCTGAAGAATACCCACGCATCCGCGGCATTGGCGGCGGCGGCTAACCGGATGTCGGTCGGCTTGAAGTGCGGCGTGTGGAACGTCATCGACGCCATGTCGCTGGAGCTCAACGGCAAGTCGATCCTCTCGATGACCGAGTACAAGCTGTTCGTGAACAACCTCCGCGCGCAGGTGGAGTCGAGCCCAGCCTATGTCGAGAAGCACGGCGCCGAGTCGTATCTGTTCCCGGACAGCTCGGGCTCCCTGACGTGGGGCAACACCGCTCATGCGAACGGCGACGGCTACTGCAACACGGTCGTAGACACGGCCACCATCTTGAAGTTCGCTGGAGCAACCGGTGGGGCTGCCCAGCCCGCGAACGAGGGGTTCGTGAACCGACTGCTCCGCAACCCTACCGTGTCTAATGCGAACACGAACGGCTGGCCGACGCTAGCGACCGGATCGTCCAAGACCATCTCCAACCAGTTCGGTCGAGGTGCGTTCGTGGCCGGTTCCGCTACGGCTGGAGCTATCGCTGGCACGTGGAACTACCTGCTGAAGATCCGACTGGTGGATCTGCATCCCATCTTCAAGGAGCTCGATCTTATGGCCAACCCGCAGATCAAGCTTCGGTTCCGCGTCAACCAAGGTCAGTCGGTGATTACCACTACGAACGGCCCCACCATGGTCCTGTCCTCGACCACGCTGCAGTCCGGATCCGTGTGCCCGATCATGGTGGCTTCAGCTGGCACCAACGATCCGAACGCTGGCGTGATCTCTGCAGCAGCAACAGGTGAGATCAGCGTTGCGTGGGGAGCGATCGTGAACAGCCTTGACTCTACGATCGACTCAACCTACTTCCCCTTCACCACCACGCGGCTGTACGTCCCGTTCGTGGACCTGGAGAACCCGCAGGCGATCGTGTCGAAGCCCACGAAGAAGGTGCGCTACCTGGACTACTACGCACAGTGGTTCTACCAGCGGGCAGGCATCGGCACCTCGACAACGCAGTTCAACGCGGCGTTCGACCTACAGCTGTCTGCCAGCATCAAGAACGCCAAGTACGTGGCGCTGCTGCCGTTTGCGGAGACCTCGACCGGTAACTTCGCGACCTCGACCACAACGGTACAGCAGTTCCAGTCGCCGTTCGACAGCGCGCCATGGACTGTGCAGCCAGGGTCGTCCATCCGCAACTTCAACGTCAGGATCGGCTCGCAACAGGTGTTCGACATCAGCTATGACTACGACTTCATGGCGTTCTGTAATGAGTTCTCGAAGCTCTCGGCCATCAACGGCGACATCACGCCTGAGCTGTCGAATGGTCTGATCGACTACTACAAGTGGTCCACCACGAACCGTGTGTTGGTCGCTGACGTTTCGCGTCTAACGGAGAAGGACGTGCCCCAGTCGATTCAGATCATGGGTACCAACGCCTCGTGCCAGGGGTGCAACATGCTGGTGATCGTAGCCTTCGAGAACGAGCTGGTCTATGACCGCCTCACCGGCGAGGTGACTGAGTACACGGCCAACTAGATGCTCTACTATCTTTTTTTCGCTCGCGGGAGGGTCCTGCTGAGGACGCTGCTCGATATCAGGGTTAGTCAAGCCCTCTAGCATACGCTTTATACATTCTTTATACTCGGTCCATACGCGATCCGTAAAGCTTTATACATTCTTTATACTAGAGCCGTAATGAATCCATAAACCCGCGTTTCCACCACTTCCACCACCTTCCACCACCCGGTTCCACCACTTTTCACGAGCTACCATACCTACTACAGGCCTTCTAGACCCCATTCCACCACTTCCGCCACTTCCACCACCTTTTTTTTAAAAAGACAAAAATAGAAAGGGTAGGGTCCTAGGGGGTACCCCTTCGCATAAAGTCGTTTCATGTCGTTTCCACCGGTGGAAGTGGTGGAACGTCTTTTAAGGGCTCCACACCTGATATAGAGCAGCGTCATCAGCAGCATAGGTACTGGAAGGGTGGTGGAAGGTGGTGGAAACGTGACCCCGCGGGAGCAGCCACGTGGGAACGACCCTGTGGGGCGCAGCCCATGCGATTGGCGGCCCATTGGCGGCCCATTGGGGGGCGTACCATCGCGGCCCGTGCTCATGCGGAGACGGTAAAGGCGCCCTCTGCGGCATGAAGAATCCATAAGCGACCATGAAGAATCCATAAACAGGCATGAAGAATCCATAAAGGTGGCCATGAAGAATCCATAAACAGGCATGAAGAACCCATAAAGGCGGCCATAAAGAATCCATAAAGGCGTATCGACCGCGAGGGCTAGGGTTATGGACTTGCATTGGAGCTTTTTTGAGAGTGGTTAGGGTTAGCACCGAGCTATTTTGAAGCTCGTGAGGTTCTTGGGCCGCCGATTACGTCTTAATATACGTCATATTAATGACATTAATATATGTGTATGAATATACGTCATATTAAGACGTAATCCACCAGCATGTTGCACCCCTGGCACGAGGCGTTGGTACCCATGATCTGAATCGACTGGGGCACGTCCTTCTCCGTTAGACGCGAAACGTCAGCGACCAACACACGGTTCGTGGTGGACCACTTGTAGTAGTCGATCAGACCATTCGACAGCTCAGGCGTGATGTCGCCGTTGATGGCCGAGAGCTTCGAGAACTCATTACAGAACGCCATGAAGTCGTAGTCATAGCTGATGTCGAACACCTGTTGCGAGCCGATCCTGACGTTGAAGTTGCGGATGGACGACCCTGGCTGCACAGTCCATGGCGCGCTGTCGAACGGCGACTGGAACTGCTGTACCGCTGTGGTCGAGGTCGCGAAGTTACCGGTCGAGGTCTCCGCAAACGGCAGCAGCGCCACGTACTTGGCGTTCTTGATGCTGGCAGACAGCTGTAGGTCGAACGCCGCGTTGAACTGCGTTGTCGAGGTGCCGATGCTCGCCCGCTGGTAGAACCACTGTGCGTAGTAGTCCAGGTAGCGCACCTTCTTCGTGGGCTTCGACACGATCGCCTGCGGGTTCTCCAGGTCCACGAACGGGACGTACAGCCGCGTGGTGGTGAAGGGGAAGTAGGTTGAGTCGATCGTAGAGTCAAGGCTGTTCACGATCGCTCCCCACGCAACGCTGATCTCACCTGTTGCTGCTGCAGAGATCACGCCAGCGTTCGGACCGTTGGTGCCAGCTGAAGCCACCATGATCGGGCACACGGATCCGGACTGCAGCGTGGTCGAGGACAGGACCATGGTGGGGCCGTTCGTAGTGGTAATCACCGACTGACCTTGGTTGACGCGGAACCGAAGCTTGATCTGCGGGTTGGCCATAAGATCGAGCTCCTTGAAGATGGGATGCAGATCCACCAGTCGGATCTTCAGCAGGTAGTTCCACGTGCCAGCGATAGCTCCAGCCGTAGCGGAACCGGCCACGAACGCACCTCGACCGAACTGGTTGGAGATGGTCTTGGACGATCCGGTCGCTAGCGTCGGCCAGCCGTTCGTGTTCGCATTAGACACGGTAGGGTTGCGGAGCAGTCGGTTCACGAACCCCTGTTCGCGGGCTGGGCAGCCCCACCGGTTGCTCCAGCGAACTTCAAGATGGTGGCCGTGTCTACGACCGTGTTGCAGTAGCCGTCGCCGTTCGCATGAGCGGTGTTGTTGCCCACGTCAGGGAGCCTGAGCTGTCCGGGAACAGATACGACTCGGCGCCGTGCTTCTCGACATAGGCTGGGCTCGACTCCACCTGCGCGCGGAGGTTGTTCACGAACAGCTTGTACTCGGTCATCGAGAGGATCGACTTGCCGTTGAGCTCCAGCGACATGGCGTCGATGACGTTCCACACGCCGCACTTCAAGCCGACCGACATCCGGTTAGCCGCCGCCGCCAATGCCGCGGATGCGTGGGTATTCTTCAGCGTGACCTGGAAGGGCAGCATGATGAACGCGTCCCTGAGACAGGCAAAGCCCTCGGCGCCGTTCAGCTGGCTCGTGGCGTCGATCGTGATAACGCCATTGGCATAGCTGCCTTGGTTGAGGTCGATCACGTACGGGCAGCGCTTCCGCGAAGACACGCGCACCGCGGGCTCGCCCTTGAGCGAGGACTGGTAGAGGAACTGATCGGCTAATTGAGTGCTATCTGCCATGGTTTCTATATATATAAGCCGCGGCAACAAGAAATTAATTCGACATGGCCAGCCTCATCATGCCGATCACGTCAGACCACGATCTCATTGAGCTTGCCGCCAAGTGCCGCATCCATCTGGACGCTGTGCTCACGTCAGCCGAGGTGACGAAGCCCCTGTCGCGTGACAAGACGTACTTGATCCTGCTCCGACCCGATAACGTGGACGTGGGCCACTGGACGTGCGTGCACAACGGCGAGTACTTCGACAGCATGGGCGAGGGCCCGCCCACCAAGTACGGCATCAGCCGGTACAACGAGGTCCAGTACCAGTCCGCGCACGGGGACTACTGCGGCATATGGTGCATCCTGTGGCTGTTCACCAAGCAGCACAAGCAACAGCAGCTGCTCAAGCCATTTCATAATTTAAATATGGTAGTTCTTTAGCTGCTGGGAATATAGAGACCATGTACCGTGAACTATCCATCGCCAGCACTGTCCCCAAGGCCAAGCTCAAGCGGGCCTTCAAGACCGGGAAGCTCAGTCTATCCGCAGCTGAGCTCAAGGGCAGCGGCTCTGTCCTGCATCTGCGCTCGGGGTCGTTCGACAAGGCGATCAAGGCGCGTAAGCGGGTAAGGGCGTGCGCCTGGAGATCACTCGCCACGAGATCAAGAAGGGCTACAAGAAGGCCCAGGGCGGGTCCATCTGGAGCTCCGTCTGGAACAAGATCAAGAAGGGCTTCAAGTTCGCTGGGACAGCGGGCTGCTCAGCCGAGCGGTCGATGCGGCCGTTCCTGCGCTGGCTTCTGCTGTTGGCATGCCTCAGGCAGCGATACCAGCACGCGGCGCGATCAAGCAGCTCACGGGCGTCGGCGTCGAGGGCGGCAAGCTCCGCGTGGCGGACGTTACTCGCCACGCCAAGCAGGCACTGCGCTACGCGCGTAAGAAGGGCGTGCTCACTGACCTCGCGGACTCTAGCCGAGACCAAGCTCAAGGAGAAGGCCACCAAGCCCGAGCACGTGGAGCTGATCTCAACCCTAAGGAAGCACGTCCGCAGCAAGTACGGCGTCGGCGTCGCGCCAGCTGCAGTGCCAGGCAAAAAGGTTTGCCAAAGGCTCGGCAGAGGCCAAGCGAGCACATGGCGGCGCTACGTGCAAAGAGGAAAGGAAGGGCAAGGGCGGGTCGTTCCGCTTGTAGACATGCATTGTTCTTTTTCAGTTGATGACGGTCATGGGCTTGAGCAGCAGCATGATGCTGACGGACTTGTCGCGGAAGTGCACGGGCTGGTCGTTCTGGTTGTAGATGCGGATGGTGATCGACGACCGCGGACCGTTAACAACGGCCACCCACGCGTAGTTGCTCGGCTGGTACCGAACGATCTGCCCGATGGACGCTCCGCCTCGGTCGAACGCCGCGAGGATGTCTCCGCTGACCACGTAGTCGTTCTTGATCACGTCACACCGCACGATGTAGCTGCTGGTCGGGTGCACCTGCGGGATCGTGTTGCTGAGAAGAAGGCTCACAGCTGTAGTCGAGGAAGCCGTTGGATACGTGCCGGTGGTGAAGCCCAGCACGCTACCGAAGGCGGCGTTATCGATGATCAGTCGCGGCACGCGTGACGTGGTGGGCAGCCCCGTGCCTGTGGTTGAGTAGAGACCAGTGGCCGGTCGCGTGTAGGTTCCGATGGCCGTAGGCGTAGGCGAGCAGTCCACCTGGCAGGCGTAGTACGTGCTGTTCTCCTCTATCTGAATGAAGTAGACGTTATTGCCACTGCTGTCGATGAGATACGCGCCGGCACTGACTAGAGCCGTCTGTATGTTTCTGTTGATGTCGGCGTAGGAGTACCAACCGTCCGCGAGCGTGACACTACTGGTCGAAGTCGTAGCGGCTGTGGGTACCTCGATTTTGAAGGAGGTGTTCCCGAAGGCGAAGGAGTCGATGTTGAAGTCGGAGGCGTAGAGGCTGATCGACTGAATCGCCATCTGTGTATCCACGAAATTAACTGAGCTACCCGCGAACTCATACCGCCAGGTGTTGTTGTAGCCGTTCTGCACGAGGTTAGTCGAGTCGAGCTTGATGAAGCTCGCCATATCCTTTTTTATTGTATATGTATATCAGATGAGTCATAGTTCCAAGAGTGAAAAATAATATTCGCCGCATGGCCTATTCGTCGTCTGAGTCAGCCTTCTCACCCGAGACCTTGATGGCCTTGTTGAAGTTGTAGCGGAGCTCGCCGCGCACCGAGTCGATGAACAGCATCTGGCCCTTGTTGGCCGTGGCCTTGTTGTAGTACGTCACGATGGACGTCTCGGTCACGCCCGGGATGTTGAAGTCCTTGACCACCATCTGCAGGTCGCGCTTGGAGTTGGCCTTCAGGATGGCCACGTACTCGCTGTTGAGGCGTATCATCTTGTCCGTGGCGAAGTAGGAGTGCGAGAGGGAAGATCGTGCTGAGCTTGAAGTGCCTGCCGCGCGTGAAGAAGTGGCTGAACACGTTCTTCTGCAGCAGCTTGTCGTTGGAGTAGTCATCGATGATCACGAGCTCCGGGCTTCCCGCTGTTGATGGGCGTGCGTCTGACGTGATCAACAGCCGGCGGGCTGTCATAGAAGGTGATGAACCCCTCGAGCTTGTCGCGGAGGTAGTCGTATATCTCCTGGTCCTTGTTACGCGCGACCACGGGGAGGTGACAGAACACGTTCGGGGCGTTCTTGAGGATGTACATGCAGAGGTTGTTCTTGCCCGAGTACGACGGCCCCAGCACGATCATGCGGAAGAGCTTCTTGATGCCGAGCTCCTTGATGTCCCCCACGGACGCTCCTCGGTACTGCTTGGGCAGCGACGCGCCGTAGTTGGGTATCTCCGACATTCTTTTTATCTGGGGGTGATATATACATGGCGAGACAAATAAGCGATGAGTGGATTTAGTTACCCGCCGCCGATCTTCCTCTCTTCAACCTACAACCCTGCCTTCTATCTGTCGCTTGATCCAACGGGCTTCCTCAGCTATGCATACGCGCAGACGCTGTACGTGAGCCGGAATGACTACAGACTCAGCTACATCACGGGGATCACGCTGGGCCAGGGCGGGGCCAACCTGGCGCTGACGCTTGATGGCAGCAGGAACGTCACCAACATCAACTCACTCACAGCGTCATCGATCACAGCTGCTTCGTTATCGGGGCTGTCATCGCTGACGCTATCGGGAACGCTGACGGCTGGCACCGTCAACGCCACGAGCGGTCTGCAGGTCAACGGCACCAGCTATGACTTCTAGTTGCTTGATCGACTTAACGTGACGACGATCGGCCAGGCGCAGAACAGCAAGGCGCTGGTGCTCGATGCGAACCGCTCCGCCACCAACGTCAACTCGCTGACCTTCGACTCCGGCGGCACGGGGATCGTATGCTCGACGTTGAAGTTCTGGAATGCTACAGGTACAGCCTCGGACACCTTTGCCCACACGTACTACGTGGGCGTCCTGGAAGGCGGTGCGTCCAGCTCGAAGGCCGTTGTGCTCAACTCGACCAAGGACTACTCGGGCATCCGCAACCTCAGCTGCTCGGGGACGCTGACCATCTCCACGTCGATCACCACACCCTCGATCAGCTGTGACACGATCACCAAGGCGGGTACAATCTCGCTGAGTCCGACTACGCTCAACCTGAACCCCACCACGCTGCAGATCGGAGGAACAGCGCTGTCAGCGACAAGCACGCAGCTGAACTACCTCGCGGATGTCACGCCGGGCACTGCTGCGGTCTCCAAGGCACTGGTGCTAGACGGATCGGGCAACATCAGCACCATCACATCACTCACCGCCACGTCACTGACAGGCACGCTCCAAACAAGCGCCCAGCCGAACATCAAATCGTTAGGTGAGATCACCAGCTCGTTAATCGTTCGTAACCCGATCACCGCTGACACGATACCTCTGGCAAGCACCCTTGACGACTTCAACGTAATGCTGGTGAACCAGAGCAGTGCCGACGGTTGCGCGGCTGGAATAGGGTTCGTTTGCACGGGGGCGACACCTGTGTACAACACCCACACGCCTCAAGCTAGCATCGTGGCCTACAAACCGAACAGCAACATCAATACAGGGCTGAACTTTAGTTTCCGGTCGAAGCCGTACTCGGGCATGACGTCCACGTCTGCGCAGGTCGAACGAATGCGGATCGACTCGCGTGGTCGCGTGGCCGTGGGCACAACAACAGCTCTCAGCAAGTTCACAGTCGCGGGGGACACCACCAATCTCTATGGTAACTGGGAGCGGGTGGCGCGCTTCGAGAACGACAACGCAACCCCTATGGCCGTTGAGGTCATCATGTACAACGAGGCAGGCGGTTCGCACACGAATGGCGCGTCCATCGGGACAATGACGGACGATCAGCTGTCGTTCATGGTCAATGGCACCAACCGTGTATACTTGAACGACAGCGGGCGTATGCATGTGGGAGGGACGAGCCCCGAGGCGACGATACATAGTGCTGGTGCCGTGTGGGCGAACGACGCTTTCCACTGCAAGGCTAACGGCAGTTCTGCCTACTACAGGTGGAATCAGCTCGCGGAAGGCTATCCTGCGATCGGCAACTACGACTCTAGCGTTGGCGCCATTCGTATAGGAAAGTGCGGGGCCACCTACGCCTGGACGGGCTACCTACCCGTGTACGGGGGCGCGTACTCGAACGCTAGTGACGCACGCTACAAACGCGATATCACCGACGTCCCATACGGCCTCGAGACAGTCATGCGGCTGCGACCGCGTATGTTCAACTGGAGGGATGGCGGCAAGCGGGCGATAGGCTTCATTGCTCAGGAGATGCAGCCGATCCTCCCCGAACCCGTCAGCGGCGACCCCAACTCGCCTGTGGACCCCGAGACAGGTGTACCGCCTTATGGCATGTCGATCGACTACGCATGCCTATCCAGTGTCCTCTGCAAAGCCATACAGGAGCTCACGGCCCGCGTGGTGGCGCTGGAAGAGACTATAAAGAATAAGTAAAGGTTTACGGATTTGTTATTGTCAGGTATAGGGCATTTGCTACCTGACAAAATCGTTTGTTATGCGACGTGATCAGCCCACGACAGCTGGAAGAGACTATCAAGAATATGTAAAGGTTTATGGATTCTTCCTGCTAGAGCCGTAATGAATCCATAAACCCGCGTTTCCACCACCTTCCACCACCCTTCCACCACCTGTGCTGCTGATGACGCTGCTCTATATCAGGTGTGGGGCCCTTAAAAGACGTTCCACCACTTCCACCGGTGGAAACGACATGAAACGACTTTATGCGAAGGGGTACCCCCCTAGGGCCCTACCCCCCTTATTTTTGTCTTTTGATTTTTAGGGGTTAAAGGTGGTGGAACTAGTGGAATGGGGTCTAGAAGGACTGTCGTTGGTGTGAGAGCTCGTGAAAAGTGGTGGAACAGGGTGGTGGAAGTGGTGGAAGTGGTGGAAACGCACAATGACGTGACCACACCTGATATGGAGCAGCGTCCTCAGCAGGAGAAAAAAAGAGGTCGAGCTCTTTACGATTACAGCGCGAACGTCTTCACGCGCGGCTCTTTTCTTCCGGGGCCGTACACGCTGGTTCGTGCCCACAACCGACCCCCAGCGGCTGGTGTTTGGGTCGTTACCGACGCGGTGGTCGCGGGCTTGCTGTCCGCCCAGATAGCGGTCGCGTAGGCGGTGGGTCGCTCCTTCACGAGGATGTCCTTCATGATGGACTTCAGCTCCGTGAGGTTCTGGTCCGCCTGCAGGTTGTACAGGCCCCCCGTCTTAGTGATCAGATTCGTGTTTAGGACGAGCATGCTGTCTATATGAGCCGAGTGATAATCTGTTTGAATTCGTTATCGCTAATCAGCCGGTTGCTGTACATGTCGACCATCACTACCTTCAGCTGCTTGAGGATGCTCGGGTTGTCGTTGCCCATGAGCACCTCGCCCTTGAGCTTGTCGTACTCCATCTTGAGTGTGCTCAGTGGATCGGGCAGCTCGTCCCTGAACGCGTGCTCGATGTGCGTCACCTGCAGGATCTCCTTAAACAGCTGCTGATCATCCACTGACAGCTTATCATACTCACTCTGACTAATCGTCTGATTGTACACTAAGTCCTTCACCATCTGCTTGACGGGCTCGCTGATCTCGCGCTTGGGCCCGACCTTCTTCCGCGACGGGTAGCAGACGTTGAGCACGCCGTTGTTCAGGTCGGGGATGCGCACGTACTTACTGCCTAGCTTCTTGTAGATGTACGCGCTCGCTAACCCACTGTTCTGTATGTCATTGAGGTTATAGTACTTGCCCTTACGTGTCACGCTACTGTATGGCGCGCCACCGGACCCGCGGGGCCGACCGCGCTGCCCAGCGCCACGCAGCCCTCGTCCGCGCAGCCGCCCACCCGTCCGAGCATGGATTGAGCGCGGTACCGCGTCTTTGATGTGCTGGATGTTGAAGTGGCGCGCGGTGTCCCACATGACCTTGAGGAAGTTCTCTATCTGCCGCTTGCGGTCATCGCTCATGGCGGTGGTGTCCTCGTCACGGAAGCCCGCTGCAATATCGGCCAGCGCGCCCAGCGTGGCGGACCAGTCCACCTTGTTCGTGGGGCTCGTGTCAGCTCTAGCCGGTGCCAGTCTCCGCTGACCTCCGCTCTGACGCAGACGCAGCTGGCGGTTATGCCGCGTGAGGTGATAGTCGGTCTCAACGCCTGGGATGACGGCGTCCAGCTGGAACGTCGGAACGTCCGTGCCAATCTTAGCATAGAACGTCTCCAAGAACGCCTTCGCAGTGCTCTGCGGTAACGACAGCCCTGGTCGCGACTCGCGGGGCCGCAGCCCGGTTCGCTTGCTACCCACACCCTCGTTCGTGTCGAGTATGGTGGGGCGATCACTGCCGACGAAGCGCGTGGGGTCGGCCGTCTTGGTCTTTCCCTCCACTCGCCGCAGCAGCCGCCGATCGATCGTGATGTCCTTGGCCCGCAGGCCCTCTAGCAACGCCAGCAGCGTGCTGTGCCAGTTCACCTTATTGTGCATGGACGGATTGTCGTGTCCCGTTCGCGTCTTGACGATCACGAGTCGCTGACGATCGCGGTGCAGCTTGATCTGGAAGCCAGCGGCTGGCTCACCATCGGACTCTAGATCGTTCGACCATAGGATTGGGCGCACTGTGAGTCTACGCTCAGCAATCTCGTCATTGTATTGTTTGAGAATGGCTAACGCGTGTTTACGATTCAGAGCCTGAATCCTATCTGAGTGATCGCCCTGGTTCACGCCGGGGGTGCGAATCTCCTCAGCGCGCTGAACCTCGTCATCCATCTCATGATCGGCTTCGTCACCGTCTTCTGTGTCGCGTGGTCGAACACGAGTCGGTCGTGGCGCAACCGTAGGAACAGGCGGACTGTACTCGGCCAGCAGCCGCCGTCGTGTTCGCAAGCGCGTGCTCTCGTCGGTCGCAGCCCTGTACCCGAGCTCGGACTGCTGCATGGGCGCTTCTACCGCCGCTGGTGTGTCTAACTCGGGCTCGGGGCTAGTAACTGGCTCGGGCGTGGCCGTCTCGAACTCGTGTCGGAGCTCCTCGATCACCTCGGCCTCGTGCTCCAGAGGGGCGCTGTCGGCGCGGGTGCGTTGCCCGTCGAAGTGGGCAGCGTGAATGGCGAAGAGGCTTTGCGCCATCGTGATCCAGTCGTACCAGTTGAGGCTCCCCTCGCGCTCACTGAAGGTGCTCCACGGCAGGCCCTCTTTGCCGAGGATGACGAACTCGTCGCGCTGGCCGGTGTACATCAGCGGGTGCACGCCCAGCGGCGTCCAGTCAACGTACTCCTCGCTGTCCTGGAAGCCTGTTCGGATCAGGCAGATAGAGCTTATCAGCCTCGCTGTGAGGGGCCAGTCAATGTCGGCTATGTCACTCCGAGTAGACTGCGTGACTAAGGCGCCGTTAGC
This sequence comes from Phytophthora melonis, assembly GCA_024211575.1. NCBI lineage: Eukaryota > Oomycota > Peronosporomycetes > Peronosporales > Peronosporaceae > Phytophthora > Phytophthora melonis. The sequence continues at coordinate 70,629 of JAMXKT010000028.1, read as the reverse complement.
GCCGAACTTGTACTCAGGGATAGGCAGCCCACGCAGGTTTAGGGGCGATATCTCGCGCTGGGCAAGGTCAGGAACCTCCCGAAGGTGGCGGTGATGCCGCTCATGACACTAACGGCTTCAGGGCTCTGCGGTTCGTCGCCGTATTCATCATCGGTGTCGGGCGGCGTACCAGGATCGGTGTCGCTAGTACCGGCGTCGCTGTACGCGTCGGCTACGTCTAGTGAGGTGTCGGTGTAGGCCTCGCGGACCTCTGGCGACGGCATCTCGCGCACAACGCTCTCCAGTGTAGGCAGCGGTGGAGGCTGCGATAGGATCTCTCTAATGACGGGCTGCTCGGTTGCGTATGTGTGTGTTTGTGTAGCGAACTCCGTCGTCCGAGGCGGGATCAACGTCTGCGCGCTGCCGTCGGACCTTCGCGGCGCTGCTTGGCCACTGAAGTCGGCCGTGCGTGTTGCGTCTGTCTGGCCGCTGAAGTCCGTCATCCGTGACGCATCCGTCTGCGTGATCACGTCAGCTGTCTGCGGTGGCGGAATGTCGAACGTCATGCGGCGTATGGCCTCAATCAGCGACAGCCGAGCCGACGGCGGCTGACTCACCTCTACAGGATCCGTAGCTGCATCAACACCCGCACTCACGGGCTCTGTTTGTGTTTCTATCGTGTTTGTATTTTCGTTTATCACATTACTACTGCCTACATCACGGACATCAATCTTTTTCGTTGGTCAGTGTTACAGTCTTCTCAGCATCAGTAGCCCACACTGCCTCTGCGTACATATCACGCTGCGTCTCGCGCTGCCTATATCTACGCGTGACCTTCTCCAGCAGCTCCAGGCGCTTGCGTTCGCGCTGCTGCAGGCTGGTGAAGTTAGGAAACATGGGTGCGTGGTTCTGATGACTCAGATGGCTCTATATTGGTGGAACCAGAAGACTCGCTCTCCGCTAAATAATTAATATGTTGTTGGTAGCGGTAGCGCACGAAGTCGGGCACTGGGCCGCACTCCCACAGCGACATGGTCCACTTGTGCACGATCCTATTCCTCCTGTTGAGCATGGACATGTACGCCTGCAAGATCTCGTCGAACGGCAGGTCGAACAGCTGCTCGAGCTCGCCCTTGTAGCGCACGTCACTGACTATGTATCTAAACGCGCGGTCGTACCCGCCGATCTGCATGAGCCTGTACTTGATGTAGTCTACTCGCTGCAAGTCGTTGATCATCGTGGTCAGCTCCTCTATCTTGCCTAAGTTCGTGCGGATGCGCTCATGGGCTGCTTTGAGCTCCGCCTTATACAACTTCAACGTCTCGGCAAGTGGTGTCGGCGTCATGGTTGACTATATAAAACGAAACAAAAAAATATATGTGCCTTCATTGAGTTGTCTTATCGCTTGGGGTCGCGTCATTAAAGAGTCTAATCTACCGGCACTGCGTACTGCGGTGACCGGTCTGCAGGTTGCCATGCGCTGTGCATGTTGAAGCTGCTCAGTCCGCCTCGTTGTCCATCGCGTCGATGATGATGTACGGCTCCAGGTTCTGCTCGATCAGGGCCACGGAGAACGTGCGGCGCTTGATGGTCCTGCCGCTGACCTTGTCGCCCTTGTTGAGCGTGAAGCCGAGCTTGTTCAGCATCGTGCCGAACACCTGCTCGCCCTTGACGCCCGTGCTCGGGTCCGCCCATGCCGCCCACTCCTTGTAGAGCTCGTACGTCTCCCGCGAGCCCTCCTTCGTCTCCTCCGTGAAGCCCACCTCCAGCCAGTGCTCGCGACGGTGGAGCAGGTAGCGCACGGCGTGGTTAGACTGCCGGACCTTGAGCTCGCGCTTGTACTTGGTCGTCGGGATCTGGCGGCAGTCGAAGTCGCTCAGGTCCCGCTGCAGCAGCCAGTGGAAGATGTGCAGGCCCGCCTCCTTGGTCAGCAGCGGGTCGTGGATGCGGTCCCAGTACTCCTTGGCGCCGGGCATCTTGGGGCAGACCTTGTCGCTCGCCTCCATCGCCACGTAGCGGCGGTCGCTCTCCTCGATGACCGAAGAGAAGTCGTTGTTCGTGGCCACGATGTAGTTAATGAAGTTGCTCGCGAGGAACGACTCCTGCCCCTTGCGCTCGATCAGCGACTTCTCCTCCGTCGACAGGTTCTTCATGATCTGCGCCATGCGCCGGTTGCCCGAGTCCATCGCCTCGTCCAGCAGGATCACCGTCTTGCCCAGGTTGAGCGCGTTGAAGCGCCCTGTAGCGCGCTCCATGTCGTTGATCACCGACGCCATGCCCGGCGTCAGCACGTAGCGCGAGAAGACATTGAAGATGAAGTTCTTTCCGCCCCTTGTCTCGACTTGATCAGCGGTATCGTTTGAGTCTTGATGTGGGGGAACTGCAGGATGTGGGCGAACCAGTTGAGCAGGTACTCGTAGGCGACAGGGTCGCCGCTGCAGATGATGTACTTGATGTGGTCGACCCACATGCTCACCAGCTTCATGTCGATCACGAACTCGGGGTCGTACACGTGCTGGTAGTCGCTGAACAGGTTGAACGTCTTGCCCATGTCGGGCTTCGCCTTCGGGCTGTAGGGTAGCACGTCGGCGCTGTGGTACATGATGCCCGTCTTGCACGCCTTCAGGATGTCGTGGAGGCTGATGACCACCTCCTTGTCCTTGAACGCCACGCGGTAGATGGTGTCGGCCTCGCCCGTCTTCTTGCTGCGCGTGCTGGCGCGCTCGTAGCCGAGGGTGCGCACGGAGTCGCGGCCGCCGAACCGCACGATCTCCACGTACTTCTTCAGGTGGTACGGCGTGCCGCGGTTGCTCACGTGCGCGTAGCTCGACTTGATCGCGTAGGCCAGCGCCTCCAGCGAGTCCCACTTGGTTGCCTCGGCCAGAGTGTCGACAGAGTGCTCGTTGTCCTCGCGGATCAGCGGCATGGGCAGCTTCTCCAGCTCGTCCAGCAGCGCCTCGAGCATGGCGGCCTTCATCTTCTTGGGGTTCTGCATTTACTTGACGTCAGCGATGTCGTCCACGCAGCCGCCGCCGCGCTCGCAGCGCTCCACCCACTTGCGGTAGCCCTCCTTGTCCGCGCCGCCCACGATCTGCTTGATGACGCCCTCCGTCAGCTTCGGGTGCCACTTGGGGTTCTTCCAGTCGTTGAAGGCCTTGAGCGCGGCGCCCAGGTTGAAGTAGGCGTCACGCCGCTCCGCCAGCACGCACACGTAGGTCAGGCGCATGTGGTCGAGGTTCACGTGAGTAGTATGTAAAATCAGAAAAGAGAGTTAGTTTTTTACGAAATATGACAATAGCTAGAAATCTTGTAGAAGCTCCACATGCGTCGAATTTCAAGCGATATAAGTGTTACTAGAAGGTGGTTAGCTCTCCCACAAGCAGCGCTAAAACGTGGTAAAGTTCCAAGGTACCTACCTTCATCAACATCCACAAAATAAAACCCAAGGTACCTACCTTCATCGACATTCACAAATCAAAATCCAAATATTCGCCAAGGTACCTACCTTCATAAAACGAAGTCAGTTTTTCGTCAAGGTACCTACCTTCAGAAAACGAAGTCAGTTTTTCACAAAATTTTCAACTATATAAAAGTCAGTCCATCTTAAGCGAAGAAATGTTAAAGTATAATAACAACATATCATACGATTAACCAAGCAACAACAATGAACTCGCCATTTAGCTTCAACTGTAAATACTCAACCATTGAGTCTTTCCTAGCTGATAAGAATTACTCTAAGTTTATCATGAGTCAGTCATGGATGAAAAATCCTAACCATATCAAGACATATAAGCTAATTCTGAGTTATCAGAGAAGCCTAAATGCAAGTAAAAAATACATTCATTTATGTATTCCTGAGGAGGTGAAGCGTCCGAAATTCACATCTGGGAAATATGCTGGTGAGGAATGTAGATTGTTTAAAGGAGTGATTAATTTCTATAGACAACCCGATGAAATTCAAAATTATACAGATTTCATCCAGAAGCTGTACAAACAAAACAAGCTAAAGAATAAAGGATTAATTGAAACAATGGAAGCATTTGCTAAATACAATAAATACATTGAGGAACTGTATGCGTATTATGATCGTTATGCTGATACTGGTTTTGATACGTCAATTGAGGATAGACAAAAAAGATTATTCAAAACAATGCTCACTGAGCTACCTGAGAAGGTAGCCATGCATATGTATAGCCCAAAGAAACTACTAGAAATGATTGATAATGAAGATGAATTCTGGGCATATGTAGATCAATAAAAACGCCCCTCAACCCTCTTTTGAGTTTGGTAAAAAATTTTTGTCTCAATCATAAAAAAAATATTGATGATTTAGTGAAGTTCACTTAACTCTTTTACTAGACGTGGACACTTCTCAATGACGAATTTATTTTTTCGAAGCCAATCAGTATAGTTAGGATCAAGCGCATGGACAGTTTTAAGTTTTCTATTTTTGTACTTACCAAAATTCATAACGTAATCATCATCATCAGGGTCATCTGTTAATTTTGATTCAAGAAACTTCAACATAGAATCATTTAGTAAATTAGGTTGGTTCTTTAGCCAGCGGCAATAGCCAGGATCATTTTGGTATACTTCTTCAATAGAAGAATTTTTATACTTTCCGAAACTTAACTCAGTCGACATGTTGGTCATATATATACAGATAGGTATAAGAAATAATAAATTTAATTAATTAAGCAGTGGTATAATCTTCAACCTCACCGGTTAGGCGGTTGTAGGTAAGCTCTTGTTCGCTAATAACAAGAACTAGAAGATTGACACCTTGGCAGCCGGCATTTACACCCTGAATTTGGATAGCTTGCGGTACGTCGCGTTCAGTTAGGCGCGACACATCAGCGATGAGCATGCGGTTAGTTAGCGACCAGGTTTGGTAATCAAGTAGTCCATTCACAAGTTCGGGGGTTAGATCTCCATTGATAGCACCAAGCTTTGCGATTTCGTTCGTGAAGTGGTGGAAGTCATAGTCATGGTTGAGATCGAACGTTTGAGATGAGCCGATGCGGACGTTGAAGTTTCGAATCGACGATCCGGGTTGAAGCGTCCATGGAGCGCTATCAAATGGGCTTTGGAACTGTTGAACACCAGCGCTCTTTAGATTGTTAGTTTGTTCAGCAAATGGTAGTACTACAATGTACTTAGCATTCTTAACCGAAGCCGATAGTTGTAGATCAAACGAAGCGTTAAGCTGAGACGATTGTTTACCAGTGCCAGCGCGCTGGTAGAACCACTGAGCATAGCAATCGTTGTAGCGAACCTTCTTTACCGGTTTAGAGATAATTGCTTGAGGGTTTTCAAGGTTGACGAATGGTACATATAGACGAGCCGTAGTGAAGGGCATGTAAGTACCATCAATTGTAGGCTCAAGAGAGTTGACAACAGCACCCCAAGCAACTGCAATCGTACCAGCATTAGTGGTAAGCGCCGATGCCATTGGGTTATTAGAAGCAGAACTAGCAATCATGACAGGGCAAGAGTTACCGCTTGCAAGAGTAGTACTTGTCAGCTTCATCTTCCTCGACGTATCTGTGTCAATAGCAGCTACACCCTGATTAACACGGAAACGCAGGCGAATCTGAGGATTAGCCATTAGATCAAGCTCACGGAAAATAGGGTGGAGATCGGTTAGTTTAATCTTGAGCATGTAGTGCCACGTACCCATAAGAGCGCCAGCAGCGCCAGTACCAGCAACGAATGCACCACGCGAAGTCTGATTCGAGATAGTAGTAGATGCAGCAGCATTACCAAGCGATGGCCACGTTGACGTAAAGTCAGCAGCCGAGGTCGGCGGATTAGATAGAAGACGCTTCACAAATCCATCGTTGACTACGGAAGCACCACCAGGGGCAGATGATGTACTAAACGCACTCGAGAAAGCGATATTGTTAGAGTATCCATCACCATTCGCATCGATATCAGCTGCGTAAAGTACAGACTGAGCAGCATCCGGATATAGGAAAGATTCGGCTCCATGCTTTTCAACATACTGAGGGCTGTACCCAGTTTAGCACGAACATTATTCCAGAAAAGCTTGTAGTCAGCCATAGAAATAATAGTTTTGCCATTCAATTCCAGCGACATCGAGTCAATTACATTCCAGTTACCGCACTTCAGCGTAGCACATAGGCGATTAGCCGCATTCTGAGCCGCCGTAGCGTGGGTGTTCTTCATCGAAACCTTGTACGGTAGCATGATGTAGGCATCACGAAGGCAAGCAAAGCCTTCCGAGCCGTTAAGCTGTGCAGTAGCATCAATCGTGATAACACCATTTTGATACGAACCCTGATTTAGATCGATAACGTTAGGGATGCGCTTGGTGGAAGATACCTTGATCTCCGGGTCGCTCTTAAGTGAGCTTTGGTATAAGTATTGATCTGATAGTTGGGTCTCACTCATCGTTGAATCTATATGAGCCCTAATATAGTTTAAAATAAATAAATAATATGGCTAGCCTGATAAATCCAGTCACTAGCGATCATGATCTCATTGAACTGGCAGATAAGATGAATGTTCAACTCGATAATATCTTTGAATCAAACGAAATTAAGTCAGCTCTCCCGAAGAGAGGGTCATACTTAATTCTACTTCGACCTCCCAACCTTGAAATAGGTCATTGGACTGCAGTTCACAACGGGGAATATTTTGATAGTATGGGGGAAGGTCCACCAAGACGGTATGGTATTGATAGATATAATACAAAGCAGTATCAAGGAACGTATGGCGATTTTTGCGGTCCATTCTGTTTGCTATGGCTCTATTCAAAACAACACAACAAACCCAACGTATTCAGGAACATGAAAGATCTTAATCTAACTATTCTGAATTAATTTAACTTTAATTTGTTTCAAAAAATATAGAGCAGAACTTGTTCGAATAAAGATCTGCGATCCTTCCAACTTCGCCATGTATCGTGAACTAACGATTTCCAGTGGCATTGCCCCTGCCAAACTCAAGAAGGCGTTCAAAACTGGTAAACTCAGTCTAACTAAGGCTGAGCTACAAGGAACAGGCAGCGTTGTCCATCTTCACCCTTCATCGTTTGAAAAGGCGATCAAGGCTCGCAAAGCTGGTCGTGGTGTTCGTCTTGAGATTACCAAACACGAAGTCAAGAAAGGGTACAAGAGAGCTCAAGGTGGCTCTATATGGAGTAAAATATGGGGAGGGATTAAGTCGGCTTATAAGTTTGCTAAAGACTCAGGAATCTTAAGTAAGGCTGTCGATGCAGCTGTACCCGCTTTAGCAACCTATGCCGGACAACCTACTGCCGCTATTCCTGCTCGTGCTGCCATAAAATCACTAACCGGAATAGGTATCTATGACAGTGATAGCGACGTAGAGAAGGAGGGTGGCCGCATTTCGCTAGATGAGGTAAAAAAGAATGCTAAACGCGCGCTGTCGTATGCCAAACGCAAGGGTGTTCTAACCGATGCTGTCGATGCAGGGGAAAAATTCCTACTATCTAAGGCTACCAAACCTGAGCATGAAACGCTGATCAAATCTGTTAGAGGTGAAATTAAACGACGTTATGGTGTTGGTGTTCCGGCTAAAAAGGGTAGAAAGTTTGTCAAAGGGTCTCAAGAAGCCAAGGATCACATGGCTAGAATTCGTGCAATGAGAAAGAGTGGTAAGGCTGGAGGATCCTTCCGATTGTGAGAAAAAAAATATTCTGATCAAGCAAGAGTAGCTTGCGAATCGACAGAAAATTGTCTCATCTTATTTTTTTAGCGTTAGGTCGCAAGTGTCGCAGACGCTCAGACCTGACAGGTCAGAGCTTCAGCTCTTTGGTCTCAGTAGAAGCATGATTGAAACAGAAGTATCGCGGAATTTTACTTTTTGATCGTTTTGGTTGTAGATACTAATTGTAATGGTAGAACGAGCACCATTATGACAGTTCATCCAAGCGTATTGCGATGGTTTGTATGATATCAGCTGACCAATATCAGCATCACCGCGATCAAACGCACTTAGAATATCACCAGATGCCACATATTCATTCTTGATTAAATCACATCTCACGATGTAAGAACTAGTTGGGTGAATCTGAGGAATCGAGTTAGACAACTGAGCACTTGCCACAGTAGAAGATGAGGCGGGGTAAGTTCCAACAGTCAAGCCTACTACCTTGCCAAACTCAGCATTATCAATAATAATGCGAGGCACGCGACTAGTGGTAGGTAGACCTGTTCCGCCCGCGCTATATAACCCTGTAGTCGGACGAGTATACCCGGCTGGTAAACTGGTTGGAGTTGTACTGAAATCAACTTGGGCCGCGTAATAAACACTATTCTCACTCAGCTTGATGTAAAATACATTATTTCCTGATGCGTCAATTAAATAAGCGCCTGCATTAACTAGAGCCGTTTGTATGTTTCGATTGATGTCGTTATAGCTGTAATAACCGTCAGCGAGGGTGATACTGATCGTGGAGGTAGTTGCTGCAGTAGGAACTTCAATTTTAAAAGTATTATTCCAGAATTGAGCTGCGTCAATGTTATACTCACTATTATAGAGGCTAATTGATTGAATAGCGCAAGCTACATCGCGAAAGTCTGCGGCTGAACCAGGGAACGAGTAGCGCCAAGTTGAGTTGTATCCATCTTGGACAAGGTTCGTGCTGTCAATCTTAAGAAAGCTTGCCATATTTTATTTTTTATCAAAGATATTAGTATTCAATATTTCAGAATTACTCATCAGTATGAATCACCTTGTCGAAATTATACCTAATCTGAGACTTAACAGAGTCTATGAAGAGCATCTGGCCCTTTCTCTCAGTTGCACGGTTATAGTAATGTACAATAGATCGATCGTTCAACCCCGGGATATTAAAATCTTTGACAACCATTTGCAAATCACGCTTCGAATTGGCCTTTAGAATCGCTACGTATTCTGAGTTCAAGCGAATCATTTTATCGGTTGCAAAGTAGCTATGACTTAAGAATATTGTACTTAATTTGAAATGTCTTCCTCTAGTAAAATAATGCGAGAATATGTTCTTTTGAAGTAACTTATCGTTACTGTAGTCATCTATGATTACTAGCTCAGGTTTGTTGGAACTCATTGGTGTATGGCGGACTTGGTCAACGCTTGGGGGGATATCTGGGTCAGTAAACGTAATAAACCCGTCAAGCTTCTCCTTCAGGTATTCGTAAAGCTCCTGGTTAGGATTACGAGCGATGATAGTTAAATGTGCGAAAACATGCGGGGAATTCTTCAGGATAAACATACAGAGATTATTCTTACCGGAAAAGCTAGGGCCGAGTACTATCATGCGAAATAACTTCTTAATATCAAGCGCAGGGATATCCCCCATTGACGCGGTCTTAAACTTCTTAGGAATCGAAGCTCCGAAATCGGGTATTGAACTCATTGCTTAAGTCTCTTTTATCCTTGAAACTATATAGCTTGAAAGAAAACAAAAGATGACCGGGTTTAGTTATCCTCAACCTTCTTTCATATCCCCGATCTACAATCCTTCTTTCTATTTAACGCTAGATGCGAGTGGCTATCTGACTTATGAGTACGCGCAAACACTCTATCTAGGTAAAAATGATTATCGCATGACATATATCACGGGAATAACTCAGGGGACGGCTACACCAGGTATAGCTCTAGTTCCAGGAACCGGAGGTGATATCAGTGGAATTGGAGCGCTCAGCTGCAATAGCCTGACAGTAAATGGTGTATCTGTGTCAGGAGCTCCGGACTATGTAGTAGGGATTTCCCCAGGTACAGCCGCCATCGATAAAGCACTTGTGCTTGATGGATCAGGCAATATTGGAACGATTACTAGTTTGACCGCAACTAATATTTATGGTACTCTACAAACGGCTGCTCAGCCCAACATAACCTCACTAGGAACACTATCATCACTAACCGTGAGTGGTAACATATCTGGTACTATAGCTACTGGAGCACAGCCAAATATCACATCTCTAGGGACTTTGACTTCGTTAAATTGTTCAGGAAATATATCGGGTACGCTAGCAACTGCATCTCAACCAAATATTACCTCTCTTGGCACGCTATCGTCGCTTACTGTGAGCGGGAATATAACAGGTACAATAGCTACGGCTGCACAGCCTAATATCACTAGCGTAGGAACGTTGAGCTCATTAAACGTTTCTTCATCGATTTCACTAGGCGCAACATCCGCAACGCTATCTTTAGTTGGAGGAGCAAGCGTTTTATCGATATCTGGAGTGACAGCCTCTACAACGGCTACAACTGGATGTCTAGTCGCATCAGGAGGAGTTGGAATTGGAAAAAATATAACAGTAGGCGGAACCGCTTATTCAGCATCTTCTTGGCTTACAGAGGGTATCCAATATCGTTCTATCACTCAAACATATACCAATACAAGCACGGCTGCTAGTGGAACTACTGCTTCCGCTGTAATAACATCCTATGGAAGGCCGGTGATTGCTGCTACTAATACTGGCGTAACAACAACTAGAGCTGCTACGGTATATATAGCAAACTCACCCCTTGCCGGAACCAACATGACTTTGACGAATTCACATGCTCTATGGGTTGATTCCGGCTCTGTACTCATCGATGATACATCATTTAGTCAGAGTATAACAGGAGGAGCTTTGGTAGTTACTGGTTCGATTGGAGCCAAAAATATTGCGCTTGGAAAATCAACTTCACTTCCAAATTGGGGGACTGTAGGATGTCAGATAGCAACTATCGGTAACACATACACCAACAATTCAACAGCGGCTAATGGTACTATGGCATCTGCTGCAATTAATAATTTTAGTGGCTGCACAATTGCTGCGAGCAATACAGGAGTAACATGCACTCGCGCTGCTACAGTATATATTAATGATGCGCCAACAGCTGGAACCAATATGACATTATCGAACAGCCATGCTCTCTGGATTAATAATGGATCGACATATCTATCGGGAGCTATCAGTTCTACTTCTCAATTAACGGGAACTCTTATCGTTGGAGGCGGTGTTGGCGTTGGTGGCGATGTCTATGCTAACATATATTCGGCTATTAGTGGAGTTGTTGTTAATACACCAACAGCTTCTCAAACTGCTTGGCAAACTATTACTGGAGATGGCGCTAATTGGTTAGATGGAAGCTTTACTATATGCCAAGACTTTTATGGATCGAATTCAACACCGGTAAGGGGAGCGATTCAAATACATAATGGAGCAACGGCCACATCAACTAATTCAATGTTCATTGGAACGATGACAAATAATGACTTAAAGTTAGGAACTAATGATTCGAGTCGTATAACCATAACAAACGCAGGAAGAGTAGGTGTTGGCACAGCTACCCCATCAGCGTGGTTAGAAGTTTCAGGTTCTGTTTCATCAACTATCGATGCTACTGGATTAGGATATGGTGCTTTGACAAAAGCTCAAACAACATTTACGATCGGGCCACTGTCTAGCGTAGCAGTAAGTTTAAAAACATCTAATTCGATTCTAGTAGCTTCAGGAAGCTTCATAACGACGTCTGATCGACGCCTGAAGACTAATATCGAAGATGTAGTCGATACTACAGAGTTTGTACGAAATGTTAATCCAAAACTATTCTCATATCGATCAACGCCTGATAAAAAGGAACTTGGCTACATTGCTCAGGATGTTGCTAGATATAGCGTAGAGTGTATCTCATTTACTGAAAATGAGTCTCTCAAGGCTGAGCAAGAGGGAGACATCAATGGCGTACAGTTAACTCTCGACTATCCAAAAATTGCGTGCTTATTGCATAAGTGCTTGCAAAATGTATTAAAACGACTAGATATAATTGAAAGCAAATTATCTGAGTAACTATATATCACACCTTTCTCAAATATGGAAGTCTTAGACCTACGCGTCAGTAATCGAAAGCATAAAAAATATGTAGCTGATGTAATAATCAATGGTAAAACATATAAGAATGTCCATTTCGGTGATAAACGATATCAGCATTATAGAGACTCAACGCCCCTCAGACTATATTCCCACCTCGATCACGGCGATTTAGATCGGAAGTTCCGATACTATGCTAGACATCGAAATAATAAAGGGCCTGCCGGTATGTTAGCAAAAGAGTTTCTCTGGTGAAAATATACAATGTCATTTTGTATAATTTTTACTTGCGCATTTATGGTTTCAATGATAATATTAGTTGCATGGCACATGTACTCTAATAGCCGATCTTAGCCGGCAGGCTAGCTATTTACAAAGCAAACGTCTTGACAGACGGCTTCTTTTTTTTAGAGCTATAGGCCCAAACACGACCGCCGCTAGAGTCGTTAGGGGCGGGAAACGAATATTTTTTCGGATCATTAGGTTTAATCGTCATGTCAGTCTGAGCTGATGAATCTCTCACCATTTGAACCCTGTTTTCTTTCTTATTAGTGTCGGCCCATATCACTCCCTGAGACTTTCTAGGTTCCTCATTGATGATTAGATTTTTCATGATAGCTTTAAGCTCAGCGATATTTAGATCGCTATTGTCGCCATAGCTACCGTCAGAGCTGGAAATAATGCGTGTGTTGAAGAAGAACATCGTTAATAATTATAGTAGACGAGTTATAATCTCCTTAAATTCTTTATCTCCAATTAGCTTGTTGGAATACATATCAACGGTGAGAACTTTCAGCTGCTTGATGATGCTTGGGTTGTCATTGCCAAGTTCAAGTTCGCCTTTCAGCTTGTCGTACTCAGCTTTAAGACTTTCTAGGGGATCCTCAAGCTTATCAGGGAAATTGTACTGAAGATGAGTGATTGCAAGAATCTCCTTAAATAGCTTCTTATCGTCTACGGTTAGCTTATCATACTCAGACTGATCAATATGCTGCTTATATACCAGGTTCCTAATCATCGATTGAAGACTATCGCTGATCTGTCGCTTAGGTCCACATTTGCGACGATTAGGTTGTACTATCACAAGTGTTTTAGCATCAAGATCAGGAAGCCGAATGTACTTACTACCAAGTTGACGATAGGTGTAAGCGCTCGGGGTGGCTAACCCCTTAACCCCTTGGTTCCCAACGTCGTAAGTTACGACTTTGCCAAAACGCAAAGTCGTATAATACGACATTGAGGGAGCTACAATAGTAAATGGCTCGGCCAATACTTAAAACAAGACATTTCCAAAAAATAAGATGCAAGAGGTGAGATAGCAAAATTCAAAGACAGGTCAGCGGGAATGAGAGACGGAGGATTGCGGGCGTGCTGTGCGATGGGATCCGGAGTCATTCTAGAACTTGCTGGATGGCGCGCATTCGTACAAGCCGTCGTGGGAAGACTGCGGCCGTCGCTGCGGTCGCACGGGACATCGACTTCGGGCATTTCTGGCGCCAGCTCCGTGCCATAGGCTGGACCTCGAAACGTCCAAGAGGGATTCAAAAGGACTGGAGCTACGTAAGCCCCGATGGCTCTACTGTGCTTATTGGCGAGGACGCAGTCGTTCAGCATGCAATCGAGACCGGACTGTTAGGCAGTGACACGAATGACGACAACGAAAGCAAGAGCGAAGAGGGCACCGCTGCTGACGTCGACGGCCAAGGGATGAAGATATCCGTGCGTCGCAGATCGACACGACCGCTCAGCTTTCTCAGCACACTCTGGACGCGTTGTTTGAAGCCCCCAGTCAGCCAAACGTTGAGCTCTCCCAGACCGCTGTGTCCCGGGCATTTGATTTGTCCCCGAGTACGCTGTTGTCGGATGACATAGAGCAAGTTGCGGCTACAGGTGATCGGCGAGCGGGCGTAACGAGTGAGGAAGAGGCAAGGCAAGTCCCAACACAATCACCAGGGCGAGTGTTACGACCCCGCGTCCAGGTGAAGCAGGACATCAACATCGTTCCTGAAGACGAGCGTATGAGTGACTATGAGAGCTTTAGCTCCGGGGAAAGCGACGGAGAAGACGCCATTGATGATGACGATGACTGCACTGCTGCTAGTGACGACGAGGAGACTGTGTCTGAAGACGACGCTGTACCGTTGGATGAAGCGTTTATCGCATCGCTTCTAATTGGTAATAACTCTCTTACCAAGAAAGAAGCTGATCAGCGAGCAGCCGCACTACGTGCCATGAAGTGGACTGCTGCGTCGTCGGCGTTCGAGGATGGCGTGACTCCCTACCCAGGCTTGCAGATGGAAGAAGCCCGACCCGTGGCTGAGCTGCGTGCTCTTTACCACTCGCCCCTACTTACATTCTTCTACTTCATGCCGAAGTCGTTGTGGGTCACGATTACCGACGAGACGAACGAGTACAACAAGCAGCAACTGGACCAGCGCGCTGAAGCTATTCTAGCTAAGCAAGGTATCCGAGTTAGCGGGCGCCCCGCGAAACGTTGGCTCAGATTCGTCGGCGCTTAAAGTCAAGCCCGCCGTATGAGACCCACGAGATATTGCACGTCGTTGGGCTTCTTATTGCCCGTATGCTCTGCCCGCAGCGGCGTCGCTTTGCTGATCACTGGTCGATGACTGAAGATGGCGCTATTCCGGCAGGGACGTTTGGTCGGTTTATGGGGCGTAATCGGTGCCAGAGCATCTTACGCGACTTGCACTTTGTCGACAACAACGCCACTCGCACACGTGACAAACTGTGGAAGCTTCGCCCAGTTGTGAACAAGTTGCAGCAGCAGTTTTTAGCCGCATGGACGCTCCCGGCTGTGTTTTCCTTTGACGAAGGTGTGCTTCCTTCAACCTCAAAGCGCAATACGACTCGAATGTTCATGCCAGACAAACCCCATCGCTATGGTTCTAAAATGTTCATGCTGTGCGACTCAAGAACAGCGTATTGCCACAGGTATGTTATAATATCTTTTGCACACCTCTGTATTTACGATTTGTTCCTAACGTGTACATCTGTATGTCGTTACGTTCTAGGTTTGAAATTTATGCGGGCAAGCGCAGCTCTAGTGACGGTGGTGCAAGCGCATTCGATCACAAAACTGGAGCTGCCGCCGTCGTTCGAAATCTGAAGATAGTGCTCGACAGCAATGCACGACACGCTTGGCACCTAGTCGTCGTCGACCGCTTCTATTCCTCCGTTCTTCTGGCCATCGAGCTGCTTGCTATGGGCGTGTACGTGATCGGAACTATCATGACTGACCGCCTCGGGCTGGACCAAAACATCGTCGAGAAGCGGAAGTCGCGACCAGCGTTTATTCCTCGCGGCACGTTCACGTTCTCGCGCTCGGTCGCAGTTCCAAGCATGGTAGCGCTTCACTGGTGGGACCGCAAGCCGGTACACTATCTGTGCACGGGATCATCGATGGCAGTTTCGACAATCGACCGCAACATCAAGCAATTGGGCCCCATTACGGTGCCGTGTCCGGCGGTCGTGAATGACTACCAACGCTGGATGGGTGGCGTAGATGTGAATGATCAACTGCGCCTACAAAAATTCTCGCTGCAGAAATCTACCAAGTTCAGAAAGTATTACAAGAGCTTGTTTTTGGGCTTCGTGGATCTAGCCTTGGTGAACGCCTATATTTCGCACAAGGAAGCTGCACGACTTGACGGGGCTGTGCCGCTGAAACGCGGTGAATTTTTCGGCGTAGTGCAGAACCAACTTTTGCAGCTCAAAGCCGATGATTTTGACGGCGTGGACGCTTCGCCGCTACCCAGCAGCCAAAAGCGCAGACGTGGCCCGGGTCGCCTCACGCATGCGCTGGAGCAATCCGAAGACTGGGTGACCGTCAGTGGTGTTCAAAAGCGTCGGCAGCGCTCATGTAAGGTGTGCGCTCTCCTGCGTACAAATGGAAAGAAGAAATCGTTTGCTACCACGTACTTCTGCGAGCGTTGCTCTGTCGACGACGCGAAATGCTGGCTGTGCAACAAGATCCGTCGCGAATACAAGGGTGAGGAAAAGACATGCTTTGCGATCTGGCATGACGACTTCGACTGTGGACGAGCTGTTCCTGCTGCATTGGGTAAGAAAGTAGTTTTGCGGCGCCCCGGCAAAGAGGCTGGCAAACGCAAGAAGACTCGCCGAGAACTCCGTCTCAACGGCGGAGTTGCTGTTGACGACGAAGGTAAGAATGACAATGAGTGCCAGCAAGTGTGAGCCCTTCCAGGGCAGTAATGATAGCCATCGTTGATGCGTGTTAGTTTTGGTTGGATTGTGATGGCAGTTTTCTTGAAGTCTTGCATCTCTTGCCTTGTCTTTTTCCTAGAGTCTGGATTCACTGTGCAGAGTTGTGCAGCCAAATGGGGTAAGTTACGACATTGTGAAGATGCCGAGACACCGGAAGTCGTAAGACTTACGACATTGTGAGAGAGAACCTGCTCAAAACTAATGCACCCATCCTGACTTGGATTATGCACAGCATACAAATTCCCAGTGAAAAAACAAAGTCGTAAGATACGACATAGAGTACCGTAGTTAACGTATTTCGGGTCCTGGATTCCGGGAACCAAGGGGTTAATATCATTCAAATTATACGTTCTACCTCGCCTCACAACCCCTTCAAGTGGTGCGACTCCTGCACCTCGTAGACCCCGTCCTCGTAAACCTTTACCACTGACTTGATTTAACATGTCTTTCATTGTGTTTTTAACGACTCGATCATTCTGATGATCATTAAAACTGTCGATGCTCATTTGCTCAATTTCTCCTCGCTCACGAAGCTTGTTAATGTAATCCCTCTGTTTAACAGCATACGCAGCCTTGG
The DNA here is from genome assembly GCA_024211575.1 of Phytophthora melonis. Lineage (NCBI taxonomy): Eukaryota > Oomycota > Peronosporomycetes > Peronosporales > Peronosporaceae > Phytophthora > Phytophthora melonis. The sequence continues at coordinate 53,994 of JAMXKT010000028.1, read as the reverse complement.
TTGCTTTTAAAGCTGCTTTTGATGCTCGGATTAATTCTTTATCAGCTGGCGATTTGGACTTCTTAAAATCGTGTAGGTTCTTTTCATACTGACTGTAAGCTTCTCCATATGCCTGAAACGCTTCTTCTGCCTCATCGTGTAATTTCTCTACATCTTTATCGACATAATCATCGTAACCAAGAGGTACTTTAACGTCATGCACGTTTTTGAAGATGACTTCTCGTATCATTTTGAGGTTATCATCTAAAATTTTCTCTAAGTTACGATCGCCACTTTCCTCAACATACTTAACGTAATCTTCAAGCTCGCTTAACAACGCTTGAAACGTATCCATCCACCTTATAGTTTTCATTAGATGAGCCATGGCTTCTCCCTTAACCACTTTATGCTGAGCATTCATGAAATTCAGAGGTTTAGCTAGTGTTGGCATACCGAGATAGTAAGTAGGATGGGATTTAACTCCTTTGTCGCTATTGACAATAGGATGTAATCTAGTTGCAATCGGTATACCACTTTCCGCAAGCTTCTTATAGTATTCTGTGAGTATAATTTTGGCGTCGAGGTCTGGTAATGGCATCGTTTTATCCATATCTTCATCTTTCCCTGTTTTAACCCCTTCAATGGATTCCTCCATATCAATAGTTGCATTGTATGGTGAAGGGGATATCGTTTTATCCATCGCTGTACTTGTAACTAAGTTTAAGTTATTCTCCTGCGCTAGGTGTATAAATCGATCAAGGGTAGCCATCCAGTCTACTTCTTTCTGGACAGCTGGGCGATGCTTGTCAGTGTTAACGCCGAACACATAAACTCTATAAAGGTGGTCTTTCCATATATATCCGTCGCTGTAAGTTTTACCATTTTTAAGCATGGGGTGAATTTTTCTATGGAGGCCTTTGGCTTCTAACATGCCGCTGTTATTAATAATGAACCAAGTGAGCTTGTACTTTGCATAATCATCATCCAAATCCGTAGACGTTGATTTGTCCAAGTACTTTAGATCAAGTCTTGGATCTTTAAAAGGAGTATCAAGATCTTCAATATCATCTTCACTCTTCCTCTTTCGATCGGATTGGACTGGTTTATCTTCACCATACATTGTCTGAGATTCATCAATTGAATTACTTTCCCCATCGTACATTATGCCCCGTTTTTTTTCTTTAGTAGCTTCCCAATCAATAGCTTGATAGTTTTTGGATTTTCGCTTTGTTTTAACATTCACCATTGACCCCTTTTCGCGAAGGACATAGCGTTTATCATCTTTACCATCTTTTCTTTTAATTGGATGAATGGTTAAAGCTGCCCAATTTGGATTACGTGTATAAAATTGCTTGATCCAGATTCGCGCCAACACCTGATCTTCTCGATCTAATGGAGCTGTTGATGATTTTAGTGTGTTCGTCTCTGAATCGGTCATTTCCGGACTAGATTGAACCCCAATAGTACTCATTCGTGATGAGTTATCAATACCTACAGTAGCTGTTTGAGGCTTAGCAGTAGCTGTAGCATCACTCGTTTGAGGCTTAGCAGTAGTTTCAGCATCGCTTGTTTGAGGTTTAGCAGTAGTTTCAACATCGCTTGTTTGAGGTTTAACAGTAGCTTCAGCATCTACCATTAATGGATGAACATTTGGCGTGGTTTCAGTTTCTGTTGCAGTCGAACTTCCAGTTGATACCTCAGGGTTTTGTTGGAGGATTCATCAGTCTGGATAGAAATTTCAGAACTAGGCTTACTAGACTTAGTTAAACTGATAGATTTGTCTGCATCCGTTGCCCATTGAGCTTCAGAATACATCTGCCGTTTTTCATTAGCTTGACGAACGCGACGTTGCGCGCGTTCTAATATTTCTTGGCGTTTCCGCTCACGTTGGGATAGGCTTTCAAATGATGGAAACATATTACTAGCTATATCAAAGAGCGACAAAAAAATATAGCAAGCTAATTAGTTTGAGTTGATGATTCAGCTTTATTTATCTGACTTTCTTGATTTAGTGTCATAGTTTTTGTAGTATCGCTTGCCCATTGCGCTTCGGAATACATCGAACGTTTGGCTTTAGTCTGACGAAGACGCCGCATTACTCGTTCTAGCAACTCCTGACGCTTTTCTTCGCGGTGAGCAGGTGACTTGAATGAAGGGAACATGTTATCCAGCTTATATTTATAAAAATCATAAAACTCTACCATGGGCTTGATAATTTAGATTTGTTATACCCTTTAGCGTCATATACATGACATATCTCGTTTCTTTCATTCAATAAGTAAAAGTATCTACGTTTAACATCGTAAAAACGGACTCCGAATATATCCTCAAGCTGCCTCATGTACTTTCTATTAGCAATGGTTTGCCTGTATGGAGCTACAGGATCTAGCTTGGATAACTCCATCTTTATTCTGCTCACCTCCTCGATTATCCAGATCTTTCGTTCAAGATTATCAAGCTCTCGCTTATATTCTACGCAGTTTGTACACATATTTGAAATATCTACTTGTACTATATAGTATACAGTATATTTTTTGTATTTTACAGGAATTATCTCAGTCAGTATATAGTTGAGCCATGGACGTGAGCCTTGAGTTCCTCGACTATGACCCTTTTGATGATGGTTCTGTATATGACAACTCGACGCTACTAGAAGATAGTTCTAATTCAAAACAAAAACGTAAGACCGTTCAAGAAACAATATTCAGACCAAAGCTCAAAAAGGTTTCGCCTAAGCGCGATTTTAAGCGTCCATACGTAGAGATAGCTCGCTTGAGTGAGCTATAGATTCTCAAGCCTTATTTTTTTCGTTCCAGTACTCCTCCTCCAGTGTGCTGCTTTTATTTTTATTGATTAATCGTAAGTTGGCTTGAGGCTCCCATGAGTCAGGTTCATCACCAACCCACTGGATTAGGTACTTGTACTTGCCATTTTTCATCTTTTTATGATCCAATATTTTTTCAGCTTCTAAAATATCACCTCGATTGATCGTTGCATCACTAACTTCGGATTTTACTATCTTGAGTTCGTTAGCTGACTTGTACAGCGTATGACCGTTTTTTGATCGAATCTGAACCCGGTATCCGTCGATGCCTACTACTTCATAGATAGCTTTGCTCCATTTAGCTGCTTCTTTCTCGAACTGCTTCTTTTTGAGTTTGTAAATAACACTATCACCTACTTCGAATTCAGTATCAATTGTATCTACTAGTTCTTGGTTATGTACCAGATCGCTGTCAATGACTCGACCTTTCGCTTCATTTGGCGTCATACCAATTGATCGATGTGGGGTTGAGTTGTAGTTGGTGATAATGTCACTTAGAAGCTTGTTCGTCAGCTTTGGAGAGTTCATCTTAACCAGTCGCTGCTTTATAGTTCGATTAAATCGCTCGATTTTACCCATTGTTGCGTGATCACCAGGCTCGTTGTTGTAGTGTTCAATTGACTTAGATTGGAGGAAGGATTGTATTTGCTGATTCATGAACTCGGTGCCATTATCAGTGGTCAATATGTCGATCTTGTTGGATTTTACAAATGCTTTCATAGCAGCTAGAACGGTGGGTGCTTTCTTGTTTGCCAATAGCTTGGCATAGCCTAGCCGCGAATTAATATTTACTGCAGATAAAATTGTTCGCTTATCCCAAAATGTCAAGTCCATTTGCCACGAATTCGGGCTGTGTGAAGTGATTTTGAAGTTATCGAATCGCTTGCGTTGCTCTTGATGACGTTGAATGTCAACCTGAGATTTATACCAATCTTTAACGTTTTTAAGAGTTACTGTACTGTCTAGCTCCCTAGCCTTCTGGTACAGGGCTTGGACACCGATATAACCCGTTTTGGGGTCATGATATAGTTTTGATAAGAGTCCTTCCATGTTATATTTGTATCATTAAACTATATCTAAATCGGTAAAGGACGCGTGCGGATGCCATCTTCACATACCTGTCGCTTGTCGTAGTAGTAGTTCAAAGCAGTTTTAGTCTGACTATAGGTAATCATTCCTTTAGTCTCCTTACTGACACGGAATCCTGTATTAGTACCTTTAAGCGTAATGCGATCTTTGACAACTGACTCGAAGCATTCGGGATTCAGTACATCACTGTTTTTACCATTATTCTTCTGAACACCTTTAGCTGAAATCTTCACTTTATGGGTCTCATCCGGCAAGTAGCAGATATAGTTTTTGCTGGATAACGATACGATGGCATCTCCACGCCATTCCTCCTTGAATAGACCTGGTGTACGTCGATCATACGCAGCATGCTTCGGCGTATCGTCTCGAGGGAACCACTCGTATTTATGTTGCTTGAAGTGTTCGCGTAGCTCAGGTTTAATACAGTCTTCGAATGGATTATCACAGCTGAAAGCAATATAAGCACTATCGGTATCCATTTCCTGATATTCAAAGTCGCTACGATCAAAGTAGAAGTCGATGCAATCGTAGTAGAACTGTAGCATGCGTAGCTTAGCAAGCTGATAAATCGCGATCGATACATGAATAGGATTTCTAGCCTTGATCATACGTTTCTTCATAGTAACTTCAAAAGCTCCGTTATACTCCTCAAGGTCATGGAAAGTGAAATGCTCTATCTTATTAGAAACCGCTTCCTCATCTGACATGAACTGAACTTTCTTATGCTTAGTCATGTCCATTCCACTACGACCAAATGCAGCATTACCAACAAGTTTCATCATCTCAGCGATCATTTTTTTATCATCATCAACATCACCTTTGCGTCTTGCATTAGAAACACCATCCATGAAAGGTTTGAATACTTCATAACCGCTACACTTAATAAAACTGTATGTCTTGGTGATCACCATGCCGTGATCGAGGTACCATTTGAGAAGAGGCGCATAGATTAGGATTTTCTCTCCGAAATAGCTTCCAATCAGCTTACGTGACTTCTTTGCAAATCCACCTGAACCTTTCTTTGCAAGTCGAGCTGCTTCCTTCCGTTCTTGATTGTATTCAAACATATGCTTACCAATGACTGTCTCATCTTCAACATCTATTTCAATGTTTTTGAAAATTGGTGTCATCTCCGAGAAGTAGTCTTTCAAGTGTTCAGGCGTTTGAATATCACACTCAAGAAATCCGAAGATTTTATCGTTCTTGATATCATCAATCAGGTCAGGATACGTTTCAATCGTAGTAAGTCGTCCACAAGGCATAACGTTACCTAAACACCACAGGTACAGAGCATTCGCATCATACCCAATAACCTTCTTACAAATCTTACCCCCGCGAATAGTAGTTTCATTGCGCTTAGCATATCGATTGAAGATAATAGATGGACCACCAGCGATATTAGCTTTCATCTTGTGATAGATCTCCTTCTGCTCTTCATCGATCGAATATATCAATCGATCTGCATTGAATTCGAGAAGTTTCTTACGTCGGAAGGCTCCAATACTCATATTTTTACGTGCTACATTACACTTAATACAAGTAATCATGAAGTTATCATTGGTATGTCCTATTTTATTGTTGATACGATCGACAGAAGCTGTTTCACTGGTAAGTTGGCAATAGCACAGAGAGCATAGATATTTTTGTTGATCCATGACCGTGTTAACACGTCCAATCGTCATATCGAACTCACGACCAGCCTTTGCGTCTTGCTCTTTGTATCCGTTAAAACGATCAATCGGGAAATCAAAGCCCGCCGCTGGAATACGTGGCTGCTTCTTCAGATTACTGAAGCAAGTTTGATACATAATCTTCTCACTAAGCCCCGGTAGTGATACACCATCATCAAACATATCGAGACCATATTCAGTGAAGAATGCATGCTGTCTACGAATTACATGGGCAAATGGTACTACGTCAAGGTTATTGTACCACATTAATAGATCTTTGATCGTTTTCATGTTGTAGTGCTCCCAGACAAACTTAACTCTCTCATAATCTTCATCACTGATGCTAGTACCCCTTAGCTTGCTGTCAAAAGCTGATTTCGGCGGAAGTTCGGTCTCATTTAACACATCAAAGCTAGTGATGTATTCATACGGAAAAACCCCCTTGGCTAGCATGCACGTACAACGAATTTTATCCTCACACTTACATCCTCCAAGATAGCTTTTACAATACGAATCTAGTGAAGTACCAGCCGGGACGTAGTTAGCGATATCAAGCATTTTATAGTTATCCGTACAAATGCTCATATACCCTGGGTTTTTGATCACTGAAGTGACCTTGTCGCATATAACACCAAACATCTCATTTTTGGTGAGATTAATGTCATACTTACCTGAATTAAACCCTAGCGTTGGGATCTGATTAATTCGCTTTCGAAACTTGGGAAAGTCACCCGCTCCTTCATACTCAATGTTTTGATACGCAACAGCAAAAGAGGAATAATGACCTGACTTGATATACCCATCAATTTCATCTATCACTTCTGGACCACATTCGACCGCAAGGATTTTTCGTAGTAGTTTTTCATACTTGAGAGCATTGTAGTTTTGAATTTCAATCGTTGACTTCTCAATGTAAGCAAACAACCTCTCAATAAGCCTCTTCGGTGATTCTTCTACAATACAGAAATAAGAATTGGATAACGTATTAAGAATTGAGACGCTGACTTGAATGTGTTCATTCGTGAATTTAGTACTCTCCCCCGACTGGATGTCAGTTGGCTTCAAGATGGCTTCAAAGTCGTAAACGATGAAGTGATCGTTGTAAGGAGTAGCGTCATGAACGTTGTATTTCTGCATCATCTGGAATACGAAGTTTTTAGCTGGCTGGTAGATCGTGGGTTGTTTGGGGAACGACATAATATTGGTTTCATCACATCGATATTTTTGATGATCGTACAGCTTCGTAGAGGTCGCAAAAATCATTTCACATTTAGAGCATAAATATTTACTCATGAATTTATCAATATTTTTGATGTACAACGCGTGGTTGCTGTGTGATAGGATATTTAGAACCTTGTACTCCTTATCTGATTTACGTTCACATTTAACTTCACCGCTGGATACATCCTTACTGTATACATTGATAGCAAGCTTGAAACACTCTTCAAGCTCGTCAAAATGGAAGATATCAATCGGTTTAAAGTTGCGAAACAGACTGAGACTGTATTCAATGTTTTTGAACTCGCAATACTTCTTGAAAGCTGATTTTACATGTGCTTGAATCGTTCTAGGGTTTTGTTTCGCAATCCCTAGCCCGTGGTAAGCGATACAGTGGAAGACACATTTATTATTCGTCTTGGGGAAATTAATAATATGTTTACTGTCGCGGAACTCCTTCGGAATAACAGCGGCGCTATCACCTAGCGTATAGTTACGCTTATAAATGGATATTTTAAAAGCTGTGATACCCTTTAACTTGTAGCCAGATTTAGGGTATTTTAACCTATCAGCAAGCTCCATCGTTCTGATCTCAGAAATAACTTTCTTGCGAATGTCAGACTTACTGTTAACCGCAATAGGCTTGTCGAAGACGTTGGTGTTCGATTGATTAGGATGCCAGTATAGTTTCTGACCGTCACTGAGACTTTCCAACTCGTAGCCCAAAGCAATATCAATTTTAAATGCCTTCAGCTGGCTACTCAATACGGTCTCTAGCTTATCATAAAATTCTGATGGAGAAATATCCTCATATAGATGCGTTTCCTTTAGTTTGCCCTGATAGAATCGATAATAAGGATCCCCCTTGTAGTTAGGTGACAGATGAGTGTTTAGTTTCTTCATAGAGAGTTTGTACTGCTTAGCAATCAATTCTCTATTTTTCTTGATGCTAACATTGCTGATGTAAACCATCTTCTTGGTCCGTCCAAGCACCTTAACACGGAAATTACTACCCCACTTGGTGCACGGAACTCCAAGTCGCTTAAGTCCTTCTAACTCATATCCAAACATCGTTGTATATCCGCTCTACTATATTTTATAAGATTTTATCTCTTAAGATGGGTCTTTTATATTTGTATAAATACAAAAAAATAAAATATTTAATATATATCATTTTACTCTTCTTTGTCATTTTCACTCTCTTCTTCGTTCGAAACCTCAATTCTCGTAGGAAGTTTAGATTTTAATTTCTTGTTTTGGTTTCTAATCTTCCTACGTTGCGCTAGCTCCTCCTTGTGCAACTCATTATACTCCTTTTGCTTAGCAAGACGCTGCTCCCTATTCTTTAGATAGTATCGCTTCTGAGCTGCTTTAAAAGCCTCCTTGTTAAGCTCATAATTTTCGCGAACATAAACCATAATTAATTAATTTGTAATATATGATATTGTGCCTTTTATATACTAATGGAAATTATTTATCAGAAATAAAAATAATTAATTTGGTACATGCACCTTCTCAGTAGTTCAACCTTATGTTTGCTAAATCAATGATTGGACCATCGACTCGATGATTTAGCCATAGGGTTGGCTGGTAAACCAACGGCTGCCCCTTCGATACGACGATTTAGCCATAGAGCAGACTGCTAAACCAACGGTTGCCCCTTCGATACGACGATTTAGCCTGACGTAAGAAAAAAAAGTTGTTGGTTTAGCAGCATTCGAAGAAATGCTCGATATCATCAAACTGATCCATTTGATTTTTGATTCGGCAAGGATGCATCGCGGCAGCGATTAGAGGTTCTTTAACATTTTGAATAAAGTATTTACGATTTTCGAACTCACTAATTTTATCTTTTACATCGCTGAAAATGCTTTTGACTGGGTGGAGTAAATAAGACTTATAAAATAAATCCATAAATGCTTCGAAATCTTCATCAACTTCATTAGCTGGTTCATATTGATCACCTAAATACTGATCGTGACCGAACAAGTTAGTTCTCGTATAGAAGTACCATTCTTTATAGATTCTTTCTTGAGTCGTTTCTTCTTTGACTTTCACTTCCCCAAAGAAATCATCATCATACTCGTTTTCATCTTCAAAGAAGTCAATGTTGGCTTCCCCCTCAGTAGGTAGTATTACCTCCGCATTAGGTTGGTAAGGAGGTAGATCAGCAATCATTACTTGAGCGATAGTGTTGTTGTTGTTCATTGTTGTTGCTTGGTTAATCGTATGATATGTTGTTATTATACTTTAACATTTCTTCGCTTAAGATGGACTGACTTTTATATAGTTGAAAATTTTGTGAAAAACTGACTTCGTTTTCTGAAGGTAGGTACCTTGACGAAAAACTGACTTCGTTTTATGAAGGTAGGTACCTTGGCGAATATTTGGATTTTGATTTGTGAATGTCGATGAAGGTAGGTACCTTGACGAAAAACTGACTTCGTTTTATGAAGGTAGGTACCTTGGCGAATATTTGGATTTTGATTTGTGAATGTCGATGAAGGTAGGTACCTTGGGTTTTATTTTGTGGATGTTGATGAAGGTAGGTACCTTGGAACTTTACCACGTTTTAGCGCTGCTTGTGGGAGAGCTAACCACCTTCTAGTAACACTTATATCGCTTGAAATTCGACGCATGTGGAGCTTCTACAAGATTTCTAGCTATTGTCATATTTCGTAAAAAACTAACTCTCTTTTCTGATTTTACATACTACTCACGTGCGGCCGGCGGTGGAAGAAGCCGGCAAGCTGCCAGGCGTTGTCGCGGTTGGTGATCCAGGTCTGCGGCAGCATGCAGCACAGGTCGAAGAGCCTGCGGTCGTACTGCTTCGCGGCCAGGCACACGTCCACGTCGCTGCAGGCCGCCGAGTCCTTTACGTACACCTCGAACTTGGTCCGGCCCTCCTCCGACTTGAAGCAGATGTCCACGGGGTCGTACTCGATGTCCTCCTCGGGGTCGGTGTCGTACCAGCGGTCGTAGAGGCAGTAGGTCAGGTTCCACGGGAACTCCGGGTCGCCCTCCTCCTGGCACAGCTTCATGTCGACGGAGCCCTTCATGAGGTCGTGCAGCATGTGGAAGCGGCGGTAGGACAGGAAGCGCGCATCGTCCGCGCAGCCTCGGGGCCTGGTCTGGCAGTCAAATACCTGGTAGCGAATTAGCTTGCCGTCGTTCTCCACGAAGCGCCGCATGGCTAGAGTCGTTATGGGCGTACCTGGGGGCGACCGCTGGGAAGGGTCGGGCGTTGCTGCTGGGCGAGCGCTTCCTCGGGCACTTGCGCGGCAGATCGATGAAATCGGTAATGACGGTTATACCCAAGTGGGCACTCCGCTCAAGTACGAATTTTTATACACTAATTAATTTGCGTTAACCAAAATTTGTTATTTGGTCGTATACATAAGAGCATAAAATCATCGATGGACCAAAAGGAAACTCAACAGCTGCCCTTCGATGGCGAAACCGCGATCCCTGAGCCGATTCCGCTGGTCCGGACGGACTCCATGCTCATTCCAATGAACCCATCAGCAATCTCGGACCGCAAAAGGCGCCCATCCGTTGCATCTTATCCTCACTATCGGGTCGTCAAGGTCCGGTCTAGCAAGTCGTTTTAGGTTGCTCTTAAACATTTTTTTGTGCGGCCTATACATAGCATACGATGGAGACGGACATCAGGGATGCGTTGGCGCCCACAACCAGTAGTTCCGTGCTGTTGAGAGCCCGCGTGGGCTTCCTCAAGTCAGTGGCTGATAAGGTGCGTAACGCACGCGACCTTACGTTCCTGAACCGTACAAGGGCGGTGGTGAGCCGCGTGGAAGACTCGGAGAACCTTCGCACCCAGTATTCAAGGTGGTGTCATGTGATCGCGTTGGTGAAAGCCGCGGGGAACGCTGTCACAGCCAGTAGCAAGCGTACATACGGGCGCAAGATCGAGCGGCTGAAGGCGGCTATGCAGAGAAATCCAGTGGAGAACCGCCTGACGGATGAGCAGCAAGAGCGTTACCGATCGCTTGCTGACCTTGAAGGCGTGATAGCCGATGCGATGGAGCGTCTGTTCGTGCGATACGGCTTCCCGCTCATGGCGTTGACGGATGCGAACCTCAATCAACTGGTGGCTATGCGCGGGAAGAAGCTGAATGCGACACGGTTTGCGAAAGAGATGCAGCGCATCGCGTTGATGGCGTGCTACACCCTACAGCCGGCTCTCCGCGCTGATTGGAGCACGCTGCGCCTGACCTCGAGGCTGCGCTCCATCCCATCCGAGGGCAACTGGTTGTACTTCAAGAAAGCCGGACAGTTGTTCTCGTTTCGAGTGGTCATGCAGGACTTCAAGAACAGCCGGCACATGGGTAAGACCACGATTGAGGTCAGGCGGGACCTTGCATACGTCCTATCCGCGTGGCTGTGCGTGCTGCAACGGCTACAGGATCGTGTAGAGTACCTGTTCATCTGGTCTTTCCGCCAGAACAGACTGACGCACGTCGCATCACGCAACATCCTCGCGCGCCGGCTGCCACGCATCTTCAGCACCTATGCTGGGACACCGCTGACCGTAAACGACATGCGGCACATCCACGAGTCTGATCTGCAAGCGTCTGCTGCGTATCAGGGGATGACGGTCAGGAGAGAGGACCGTGCACATGCACAACTGCTCCATAGCCATATGACTGGGATAGCCTACAACCGCGTGTAACGTCCTGCTGTGGATGCTGCTCGATATCAGGGTTAGTCAAGCCCTCTAGCACCCGTTTTATACATTCTTCATACTCGAACCAAAAGCAATCCGTAAAGCTTTATACATTCTTTATACTAGAGCCGTAATGAATCCATAAACCCGCGTTTCCACCACTTCCACCACCTTCCACCACCCGGTTCCACCACTTTTCACGAGCTCTCACACCAACTACAGGCCTTCTAGACCCCATTCCACTAGTTCCACCACCTTTAACCCCTAAAAATCAAAAGAAAAAAATAAGGGGGTAGGGCCCTAGGGGGGTACCCCTTCGCATAAAGTCGTTTCATGTCGTTTCCACCGGTGGAAGTGGTGGAACGTCTTTAAGGGCCCCACACCTGATATGGAGCAGCGTCATCAGCAGCATAGGTGGTGGAAGGGTGGTGGAAGGTGGTGGAAACGCAGGTTTATGGATTCATTACGGCTCTAGCATGAAGAATGTATAAAGCTTTACGGATTGCGTATGGACCTAGTATGAAGAATGTATAAACGACCATGAATATATTATAAATCTAGCAGCATGGTGTACACGCGCTCACAGATACGAAACATATTCTCGTCAAACTTGCCGGTGTTATCAGGGACCGTACCGTCAACGTTCGAACGCAAGCTTTTGGACTCCCGTTCCACGAAATACCAGTTCTGGAAGTCGGTGCAGATGGCCTTGATCTTGTGTTGCTTGACGTGCTTCTTCTTGTTGTGGATACGGAGAGCTTCCATCATGGCGAGTACCTGGTTCCTGCCTCTCTTGATGTCGCACTGCTTCGCCTCAATCACGATCAACATCCTCTCGCCGCACTTGATCACCCAGTCCGCCGCTCCAGCCGCGTTCAGCTCCTCGAGGGCAATCCCGTACTCTGGATACAGGAGTAGCTTGGTGTTGTTGTCCTTGGCGCCGGTGCTCTCGTTTACAGCGAAGATCAGGCGGGTCAGCACCGCGTCAATGTAGCGCCGCTTGTGAGCCTCGTTCTTTTTCCAGGGAGGCAGACTTGTTCCGAGCAGTCGGGCGTAGTCTTCCCGGATCGCTTGCTTGAGTTCTTCTGGCAGTGGCGTCGTCTTCGGCGTGTACTCTTCGTCCTCATCAAATTCCTTGTACATCTTGGCGGTCTGCGCTTCGGTGACGTCGGAGAATGCGATATGGTCATCTCCCGTGGACGGCTTTCGCTTGCGTCCCGTGACTCGCTTGTTGTAGGCCTCATTGAAGCAGGCCACCGCAGTGTCAAGGTCGCTGATGTCGCCGTCCGCTGCCGAGGTGTCCTTGTCATCGCTCTTCGCTTCTGCTGCTGCGGGGGCGGCGGTGGGCTTCTCTTCTTCCTCTTCCTCCTCGCTGGGTACATCCACGAGCAGGTGCACGCGGCCTTCAGCCCCGATACCTTCGAGCTCGGTGGCCACCGACTTGCTGATCACGGTGGGGCGGGTCGTAGCAGCCTCGGCAGCCTCCTCGGTCGGTCACTCGCCGTCGATCTTGACGTACGTTCTGAGGCGGAGCTTGGCGGGGATGGCGTCGATGGCGAAGGTCTCCTTGAGCGCCTTGGCGATCGTCTTGCGTAGCGCCCCATTGTCCACCGGACGCTGACGTTCTCGATGACTTCGGTCACGCCGCGGCACCTGAACGTGATGTTCACGGTGGCGGGTGCGCGGGGCGTGTCGGCCGGGGCGTCGGAGCGGGGCGAGGCAGCGGTGTGGGGCGGCATGGTGGCTTGGCGGCTGGGAGGTAGAATCTGAAATGGCGCCAAGCTGAGACCGCCGCCCCCACTTATATACAAACATGGAGTCAACCCAGTCCACATACAAATCCCAAGTCTATCAGAGCGACAGGGCGCGGCGGCTGCAACGCCAGAAGGCGTACTACGCTCGAAACCGTTACAGCACCTTTATGTCAACGTCACAACAGCACCACTAAAGGCGCCTTAGGCGCCTTTAGTTTAGCAGCTGGTTTTGAGGTAGGAGGGGAATATATAGACTGTTGCCTCAGCTTTTCAAAGTCCAAAATGGACGCTAAGTTTGACACTACGTAGCACCTAAGCTAGCTCCTGGCCAAACCTTTAGTACTGCCTACTCTGTGGGGATAAGTAAGAGCTATCCAACGCACTAGGTTACATCGGCGGCGCTTAAGTAGCCGCTTCGCAGGACCTTCGTCTCCCCAGGGACCCCCTGATGGTGCCCATTTTCAAAGCTATCAGGCCTGGAGGTCATCCCTCCTCATGTGGTCCACACGTTAAAGGCGCCGCAAGGATAAAGGCGCCACTTAGTCTGTGCAGAATCTGTGTACTGAGGCAAATCTTAACACAGATCAGAATAATAAGGAGTTTGTATTGCCGGATAGCATCGGGACGGGTGTCATGAGCTCGTCATGGTCATGTAGTAAGCGGTTGTGAGGACACGAGCAAACATGCACGGAGTGTCTGTAAAGAAGGCCTCCGCAGTTTTGCGAAGATAGGCCCAGCACCAGGTATTCCAGCGAGGTGACCCGTTGCGGCGACTCGGTGTTAGTTTTCTTCTCTAAGTGCACTGCAGCACCGCTGATTCACCCCCTCTTTTTTGCTTAAAGGCGCCGTAAGAGCTTAAAGGCGCTTTAGCAGATATTGTGCTGTTGTATTAAAGGTGCTGTAACGAGACTCTACTACGCTAGCCACACGGAGGAGAGACGGGCCTATCAGGTGGCTTACAGCGCAGCCAAGCGAGCCCAAAGGTCGCGCATAGCCGTGGGCTGAACCTTCTTTTTTTCGGTATGAACATTTTATAACGCTTTACGAATTAATCATATGCAGAATCCGTAAAGGCCATAAAGAATACATAAACACATGAAGAATCCGTAAATATGCATGAAATCGTTACGATAGCCCATGAAGAAACCATAAACGACAATAAACAAATCATAATTGCCTTAAAGCAGTACTCCTGTCATATGTTATACTGGATAGATTGCTGCAGGTTCATCAGTTACTGGCCGTTCACTGGACACGCTCTTGTCTGTACTGGCGAAAAATGCGGTGCACAATGGACAGGAATTGCTGGTGATCTAGATTGTAGAGATCGGTCCAGTTCTCCAAGCAGAGCCTTGCAGTCGGTCGATAATTGTTGGTGAGTTATGCACGAACGAACACGACACGAAGCGAATTGCTCTCTATCCACACTCTGCAGTAAGCTCCGAACTGCTTCGAGTATGTTAATGCTGCCTCTACCGCCGTGTTCAGAGATAGAAACATCATAGATCCGAGCCAAAATTCGTGTCGTCCTTTGATGCAGATCTCGCAGCTCCACCATGGACTCAGCGACGTCGACGATCATCACCACTACTGCGTCGTCGGCGCTAATCGCTGCACGAATGTAGCCAAGTAAAACGAGTCGAACACGTCGACTGTGGAGACGACGAGCTTGGGGATCGCGTCTTCCTCATGAGTCGCAGCAGAGCGGAGAATCCGCTTCATGGACGAGCTTAATCACGGAGAGCTTAAAATGATTTGGAGCTCGTAAGCCGTATTGTTGACCTTCGTAAACAACACTTGGTAGAGCGGATACCCTACGCATATCAAAGTCTCCAACGTCGCGACGTTATTTAACTGGCGAAGTTCCTCCTTTCGCGAAGCTATGAGGCGAAATGCAGGGCCTACAGCGATAATCCGCATTAATCCAATGAGAACCGCGGATAAAATGAGCGACAGCGTCAGGACGAAGAACGGAATAGGAAACATCCAGACCTCGGCCACGATCATCCCGCCAGCTACGAGCCCAACCCCGTAAAGAAGCTGTAGAGTGCGATCTGCTTCGTTGTGAAGCTCGGGACGTTCAGCCAAGGGGGGATTTGAGTGATCGCCTCGTGGCCATTCGCGATTCCCAAGATGCCAGCACGAATCCAAAATCCCCAATTGGCCATCCAGCCTTCGGTCGGATCTTGAAGCGGGACGATCTCCTGGAACAGTAAGACTGCAGCGGTGAAAATGGGAGGACTCATAACCACCAGCACCACGTGGACAAATGAGGTGTTTCGCGAGTACTCCTCGAACACCAGCGTCCGCTTGATCGAGTATCTGCCGCCATAGTGCGCGAGTTGCATCTTGAAGAGTCCATCTGAAACCTTTAGCCACGAATCCAAGAGGAATTTGCGGAGGCGGGATGTCATTGAGGGTGAAAGCTCGAGCGCGACGGGTCAACAGCTAATTGCCCTCAAAGTCCAACGAAGTCCAACAACGCTTTGCAGGTTACATGTGTCTTGGTAACGGCGCGGGTGAAGCGACTGCTTGGTCTTTGGAATGCGACGCAACTACAATCCAACTGCGGATTCCACTTGCCGCGTTTGTCGTTGATATTTGAAGTTGTCCCGCTCCAAGACCCAAAAGAAGGCTGGCAGGCAAATTATGGCTTCTGGATTCGTGTGGGTTTCGTTGGCGTTGCTGCCTCGTACGCTGTTCATCACAAGTCGGACTTTGGTTGAACGTTTGTTCGCTATCTGTGGGGCAGTTGGTAGTGTACCACGTGTACTCTGGTGTCGCTTTCGTCGCGATCGGGGTAGCAGCAACGGCGGTGTCGGTGTTTTCAGTACCATTCTTTATGCTAGCAATTTCTGCAGTGTTGTTGCTCTTCTTGGGTGTGGGCTTGCGTGTTGTGTTGGGGGCCGAAGCGTGGCGAATTATGTGCTCGCAGCGGAGGAACCTGAGGCAATTCGGTAAAGTTATTGTGCTGGGAGGCTCAATTTGCGCTGGGGATACCCCGTTTACCAAGTGCTGTTCACCACGGCTACTCAACTAACACTAGTAACTCGTACGACGTGTGCTGGGGTAACCACACGTCGTACGAGTTACTAGTGTTAGTTGAGTTCTGAAGGTGTCAAAATGGGTAGATAAGACCTGATCTTGCCCGTGCTGATGTTTATTATCAAGCTGGTTTCCTTATCCGCCGCGATCACAAGGAGGATTATTATCCCGAACACGTTGTGTTCAGGACGAATGACTCCGATTCCAGCAACGTGTACGCAACAATTCCCAGGACGGATATGTCAACGTTATTTTTACCCCTTCGTTTCCGAATGGATGAACCGACGTATGCACGACTGCTGCGTACAGTAGCGGGCTCGGCCAAAACGAGGCACTCTGGCGTCAAAAGAGCTTCCAGCGCTTCGCAAAGAACACCGAAACTTGCAGTCTGGCCATCCACCAATGCGATTTTTGTGGCAAACGAGACTATTTCGTATTGTGCACTTCGGCGAGCTGTGTACCAGGGGCTGCGTCTTCTCACCTATTTCACCCACTATTTCGGTCTGATTTCCCTACGCCACGAGCAGCCAGAGCAGGACCTTGGTCAGAATGGAAGTCATCTACATTTCTAATACGAACGCTAGCAAGCTGATACATGGCTTGGATTAAGCAGTTTCTTTCGTGATCACCGCTAGAATCACGACTGACATAAATTCCAGCAAGGCGTATTACATGTACACCATTTCCCAATCAAGTTGCCAAGTTTCCCAGCCAGGCTGCAAAATGCCCCGTCCGTGGGATTGCTAATTCAAGGCTGTGTGGCGACACACAATTTTTAATTTAAGGCTACAGAAAGTGGCGATTTGCAAGAAAGTGGCGCTTTTCCCAGACTTGCAAAAATCGCCCCATCGTCATCCCACCGCTTTGCAAAACTCACCAGATGCATGACCGACCTATGGTATTGCATGCGTGGGCGGAGGGATGCTTTCCCACATGAAGTCGACATCATGTCCCCGAATCCAATGAAAAGTGGTCCATACACCTTAACATAAATATCCTATGGCATGGCAACCAGTTTCCAGCGCATATAACCACCTGAACGGTGCATTTGGCGAACCACATCTGAATGGGGCATGCATGCAATACCATAGGGCAGTCATGCATCTGGTGAGTTTTGCAAAACGGTGGGATGACGATGGGGCGATTTTTGCAAGTCTGGGAAAAGCGCCACTTTCTTGCAAATCGCCACTTTCTGTAGCCTTAAATTAAAAATTGTGTGTCGCCACACAGCCTTGAATTAGCAATCCCACGGACGGGGCATTTTGCAGCCTGGCTGGGAAACTTGGCAACTTGATTGGGAAATGGTGTAAACGCACGCATACGAGAGACCATGCCGTGATCCTAATTTTACACTATCGTTGCTCGAAGGTGTTCACTTTCGTTGAATAGCCTGAGGTTTT
The DNA here is from genome assembly GCA_024211575.1 of Phytophthora melonis. Lineage (NCBI taxonomy): Eukaryota > Oomycota > Peronosporomycetes > Peronosporales > Peronosporaceae > Phytophthora > Phytophthora melonis. The sequence goes on along the minus strand of JAMXKT010000028.1, from coordinate 36,331 downwards.
ATGGTGCTTATGGGTCTGTATCGAGTCTAGTTACTTGCTCGTCTGCTTCCGTTTGGCGTCTTGGAATGCCTCCATGCCCTGGATCCACGAACCCTCGGTCAGTCCTTGCGGACAGTAGGCACAGGTCACTCCGAGCCGCTGGATGTCCGCCACGTTGCCATACTCGTTGTCGAAGAAGAGCATGTCTTCGTACGAAATGCCGCTGTCTTTCTTGAGCTGCTCGAAGTGCACGCGCTTGTTGCGCGGATAGATGGCTTCATAATCTCCGATGCTCTGCAGCGACGTCTTGGCTTCATCGTCATCTTCGCCCCATTCTTCTTCCTCTTCTTCCTCCTCCTGCCCTTCTCCCTCATCTCCCTCCCCATCAGCAGCTTGGCTTCTACTGGCAATGTCGACGTCCATGAGTCGCATGCAGGTCTTGGCCCGCTTGGGCTCCGTCGTCCTCGAGGCCACCGCCACCTCGGTCGTGTCTCGGAACTGCGGGTCCGTCTCCAGGATGCTCAGCACCCTGTGGACGGCCCCGAAGAAGTGCACTTGCTCGCCCTTGCAATCCGTCACAGCGCCCGTGGTCGGGTTCTTCTTGAACGGAGCCCCCAGAGCTCGTACATCTCGGGATACCACAAGGTGAAGTCGAGGTCGAACACCACGAGGCGAGGGATGTGGTCCCATTTCCGACGCGCGGTGTGCGACCTCGCAAGGGAAGACGGCCCGGACGTCTTGGCCTTGGCGCGCTTGGCCTTGAGCTTCATTTTCGCTTTGGCGCGGGGCATAACGACCGAGGTGAGCTCCCCAGAGCCGTTACGAACGGTTGGCCAGATCGCAGAGGATGGAGATGGCTACATCGATGTTGTAGCCATGTTCGCCATGTTTGCAAGGTGTAGCCATCATCTGCAGTTTGCGTCGAGTTATAGTTTGGATGCTGGCAACAAAAAGTAAGAGCAAACTTTGTACAAAACTGAAAGCGACGTGTGGAGTTATTGCTTAGAGCGTGTAAGTTCACTCGTTCATGAAGTGAAGCTGAACACAAGTTTTGAGACCAACTATTACATACCTTAGCAACAAAATGATACTGTACCGGGCACAGGTAGTCTGGTTACAGACTCTGCCGCTTCTTGGCGAGTTGGAAGTCCTCCATGCCCTGCAGCCACGACGCCACCGTCAGTCCCTCCGGACAGTGCGAGCACACCACGCCCAGCGCGCTCACGTCCTCCACATTCTCTTCGTCGTCGTCGTTGAACAGCATGTCCTCGAACGCGACGCCGCTCTGCTCCTTGAGCTGCCGGAAGTGCGTCGTCTTGCTGCCCGGGAAGACCGTCACGAAGTCAGCCAGGCTGGCCAGCGACTGAGTCTGCTTCCCCGCCTCAACGCCGTCCTCCCCGCGCAGCTGCACGTCCATGAGTGCCAGCACCTTCTTAGCCGTCTCGACCTCCTCCGTTCGAGACGCCACGCCGATCTTGGTGTCGCGGAACTGCGGGTCCGTCTTGAGCACGCTCAGCACGGCGTGGATCTCCGGGTAGAAGTGCACCTGCCAGCCGATGGCGTCCGTCACGACCCCGTCACAGGGTCTTTGCGCAGCTCGTCGGCGTGCAGCTCGTCCATGGCCGGGAACCACATGGTGAAGTCGAGGTCGAAGACCACGAGCTGCGGCACGTACGTCCACTTGCGGAAGGCGCGCGCGGCGTGGTCTGGGTCCTTGGACTCGGTGGAGCGGTTCTTTCCGGGGGCGAGCGCCTTGGGCATGGTGGCAATGGAGCAAGGAGTGTGGAGTCCAAGGTAAATTGGGGAATGAAATGAAGAGAGTTGCCCTTGGGACAGCTAGCTCATCGATCGCATCGTGACCGTCCAGAGTCTCTTCTATCACCGGCTTATGCGTTTGCCATACCATGCAATATCGGACTATAGGACCTATCGGACCGGTACCAAAAACTTGGTACCCCAGAAAGGATTGACTCTAAAACCAAATATATTAGTTTATGTATTATGTTGTGGGCCACACACCGATTACACTTCATTCAGATTTTCGTTTATTAGCGTTGCGTGGTTCGCGGCGGAGGTGGCGCCGAGAGCTGCGGGCTTCGTGCCGCACGACGGCAGCAGCAGGCGCCAGGGGCAAGGTGGTCGCGGAGCGGTGGCACGACGACGGCCAGAAGGCAGGACGATGGCGGGGACGGCGAGGTGTACAACGCGGCGGCAGGACGACGGCGCTGCTAAGGAGCAGGAGGAGCGGCGGCAGGACGGGCAGCGGGCGGCGGCAGGATGGACAGCGGACAGCAGTCGGCAGCAGCGCGGAGGCGGACGGGGCCCAGGTTCTCCCTGTGGCCCCGGGGAGTTCGATGGCATGCCCGGTAGGGCGGCCGGCAGGCTGCCCGTTGGGTGAGCGCCTGCAAGCTGCCCTCCGGGGGCTACCGCGGCCCGCAGAAGCAGCCGCCGACGCCGTGAAGACCCCGCGAGTGCTGGCGCCCTACCTGGAGGGCTGGCGGCTTGCTGCTCGCCGCTAGAGCACCCAGCGCAACTGGTGGCGTCATGCGGGCTGCACGATGGCGACCACGTAGCATTGTTATGAGTTCTTTGATATATTATACGTATATTTAATACATTTTCTTAGCCATTAATGCAAACGTCTAGCGGTTTGCTTTTCGCGCTCATATTTATCCCATGCACACTCATGCCTCACGGCGTCGAGGTGGTCATCACTCCACCGGTAGCATTTGTACCAGAATTATGGTACAGGTCCGATAAGGTCGGATAATGAAAAATATGCGTGTGATACGCATTTATCTTAGAATTTGTATGGTCATACACATATTTTGCGTTTCCTTCGGACCCGATACGTCCGATAGCGTCGTTTATCGGACCAACCTACCCCTATCGAAATCTATTGGCCGAAACCCCATCGTGGCCACACTATGACTGGTCAAAATGAAAACTAAATCTATAATTGGCTGTTAATGGGCATACAATAAATAAGTATGGTCCGATAAAACACGATATTCATCCATAAGATCGCAATTGCGGTCTCCGCAGCACAATCTTGGTGGAGAATGGGGCGAGTGGCGCGTGAGCAATGGACGCGCGTCCCCCGCCTTGTGGTCTTCGACCTGGACTACACGCTGTGGGGCCCTACATCGACGTGTTGAGCGGCGGTCCGTTCACGACGACGGAGCGTCCGGACACGGTGCTCGATCGCTATGGGGAAGAGTTAAAGCTGCTGCCGGACGTCGAGAGAGTGCTGAACGTCATCGAGACGGACCCGCAGTTCAGCGGCACGAATGTAGCCATTGCGTCACGCACAGGGGAGATTGACGCGGCGAAGGAGTGCATGGGGCTGCTGAAGGTGAGCATTGGTGGGGAGATGAAGACGCTCGAGAGCATTGCGAGCTTCGTGGAGATCTACCCGACGTGCAAAGTCGCCCACTTTAGGGAGTTCGAGCAGCAGAGCGGGCTGGCCTACGAGGAAATGCTCTTCTTCGACGACGAGTATCGCAACATCCAGGACATCAAGAAGCTCGGGGTCACGTGCCAGTACTGCGAAGACGGACTCACTTGGTCATCATGGCTACATGGGATGGAGGCCTTCCAAAAGCCCAAAAAAAGTAGGCAAACACTGCTATTCACCGGCTAATAGCTTAGTGCTCGCACAATGAAAAGTATCGGGACCCGCCGAACTCATCCTCGTCATCATCTTGCGCTGCTGCACGCTCTTCCATCAGCAATAGACGGTGTTGCTTGGCTGCTCTCAGCGTCATGCCACGAGGCAACATCGATTGAATATTCTGTTCCACCGCATCAACGAGGCGAAGCTGCTTCATCATTCGCTCAAGCGTTGGCGTGATCCATTCCTCTTGTTGCGGAGGGATCACAGACGTGGACGGAATGGGGTTCTCCGGGTCAATGAGAAAGAAGGCCAAGATCTTGCGAGCTCCAGGCTTGGTGACGTCCTCCAGCTCGAACGGCTGCACTTGATGCTGCAGCCAGTTGGGGAACGCCACACAACGAGACGCTAAAGTCTCCACAGAGCCGAGCACTTGCACCAGGAGTTCCTCGTTGAAGAGTCCGTAGATCTCCGCGACTCCGTCGTCATCGCTTTGCTGGTACGGGGGCTCTTCCACCTCCGCGCGGAATGCCAGTCGCGCGCTCTTGCTGTTGTCGCTAGCGAAGTAATAGATGCCAGTGCCGACGATTCTCTCCGCTGGTGTGCCCTCGATATGCCACGAGCCTCCTTTATACTGCGGATTCTCAGGCGTAAGGATGATCTCGGCGATTTTCACGATAGCTTGCACTGTTTTACCACGCAGCGAGATGGCTACAGTCTCTTTCGGCAGCTCGACGACGTCAGGGACTCGAGGACGGCGTGGCAACACCCGCCACGAGTCGTGACTGATCATGTCAACGTCGAATGTCGACTCTGGCTTTCCCTGTGCTCGATCGGTGAGCATGCGCTCGAAGAGCGGGACTAAATGAGCGAAGATAGTCTCAATCGAGTCGTACAAGTCCGCGTGCTGCTCTGGGTGCAAGTTGTTGATGTACGACAAGGTGCGCACTCGAATATCTCCATCATCTTGTCCTGCCTCACCTCCATCGGCGACTAGAAAGTCGGTGGGGATCCACTGGTAGTCCGTTGTCATGATGCAGCATGTCTGCTGCTGGCACCCACGCAAGCGGGTACGCCAGCAACAGACATGCACGGGGAACACGTACCTGGTGGCCAGGAAGGCAGGCGTCGCAGCGCCGCCGCCTCCGCCGCCACAAGAAGTCCGCGCGCAACGTCGCGTGAAGGCTGGCGCCAGGCTTGCGCAAGACTGCCTGGCGCCCGGAATCCAGAACGCTACCTGCACAAGTATACAAACATGCATATATAGGATTACGAAAACAGAAAAACACTTGCATTTAGTATAGGTTAGCTCAGCTTCTAGAACGACACTAAGGAGAACCTAGAGGAAGGCCTAGAGCACGTAGTTAGCCCGAAGACTTAACGGAATCAATCTCACTTTGCATTTTACCCAACAACAAGCAAGCAACACAACCACTCCACGCACCTTCGCTACGACAGGCCCAGCGCACCCGGAGCCTGTCATTTGGTAGCACTTGTTGGTCCCCTCGCAACCGCGCTTCGCTCAACCTCAAGGAGGTCTTCGGGCACCGGCTGGGGATTCGCTTTTGACCGCGCTTCGCTCAACCTCGGAGAGGGCTACGGGCACCGGTCATTGGCTGTAATTCGGACCCGCCTGACATCTGTCAAGGGAACGTCGGCATAAGTACGAGGCACCAGCTGTAGCGGCGCACCCGATCCAGTCCGGCTTTCGAGTTCGGCGGTTAGGGGTAGTGCAGTCCGCTCTGAGTTGCCCGGGCCGCTTCTTTGATTGGATGGCTGGACGTAGGGGTCGTCGCGTTGACAACGCTGTTCCCGACGGGTCTTTTGAGAGGCTGGGTGTAATCGACGCCACCGACATCGACAAGTTGCGCACCGATTGCTACCGTCAAATCCGGCACGCAGTGCGAACGACTGAGCGACTGCTAAGAGAACTTGCTGAGGTCAAGCCACTCACTTCGGAAGAGCGAGACCAGAAAGGGCGGTCATCCATCAGCTCTGTCGCGCTCAGCGTAAACTCGGCAAGGCAACCGGTCTCGTCAACCTCGGTGTAGCCAGAGTCCTCGACCCGCGTACTACCCGTCAACAACTCGAGCACGACAACCGTCTCCGTGATCGCGAGGAAGCCCGCCGCCAGCGTAGCCTAGCAACTGTAAGGGAGCTGATTAACTCGTCTAACGAGCAGTAAACACGTTTTAGCCGCTTTTGTTTACGGCAATTCATCGTTGAGTGTGATAACGAATACCTTCGCGGGTATAACGTTTTAGAGGGAATCAGCTTTATTACTAGTTAGGCGCTTGGGTTAAGGCTTCCGCGTGTGAAAGGAGGGCGAACAAGATGGCGGACGTCTCTGAGCTCATGCAAGGAGTGCTGCAACTGATGCAGCAGCAACAAGAGATGATGAGAGTAATGAATGAGCAACGAGGAATGAACGACTTCAAGCTGGATGGGATTGGACTACCCAAGTACACGGGGCATGAGTCTGAGTCGTTCCGCCTGTATCAAGAAGAGTTGTCGCAGTACTTTGAGGCCCGCAACATTGACTGGAAGAACGAGCGTTGGGCGACGAGGGTACTGGCTATTATCGGGAGCACGTTGAAAGGGCAGGCTGGTCAGTGGTACCTGGCGCGGAAGCATGAGATTTACTCTGCGGAGCAGTTACTCCGTGAGTTGTCACGCGCATTTGTTCCGGCGGATCTTCAGTTGCGGCTGCGTGAGCAGTTGCGACACCTAAACCAGAAATCTTGCAAGTCGTTGGGTGATTACGTTTCACGGTTTCGCAACATTGTACTTCAAGTGGAAAACATGACGGAGATCGACAAGGTAGTGTACTTCTCGCAAGGGTTGATGCCAAATACACGTCAGGAAGTACTGTACAAGCGCTGTGAAACCCTTACGGATGCCATTACGGTAGCGATGGACTATGAGCGCTCGCACTTCGGTGCTCCAGCGCGCACGGGACGTCGCGACCGTGATTACCCACGATTCCGCAGAAACGAGTCGGCTTCAAGATCAAATGGTCCTGAGCCAATGGAGATCGACAGTGCGCAAGAACTCAGTCTAGAAGAGTGCCGTCGGCAGAGGAAATGCTACAACTGCTTCCGTGGTGGTCATATTGCAGCCCACTGTAAGGCCCTCGTCGGAAACAACGTCCCTACAGAGGTCGAATCAGCGTCAACGAGACTCGCAGCACGTCAATGCTGTGGAGCAACAAGTCAGCGATGGTGAAGAGAGAATCGTGTACGACCAGTACACTGTGGATGCGTTTGAGGAAGTCAGCATGCATGACGTGGCTGCTAGACCGGATAATGAGCTCATCCGTAAACCCGGGAGAATTGAAGGGCGCCCAGTAACGATACTGCTTGACTGTGGTGCTACGGCAAATCTGGTACGACCAAGAATGGTGTCGAAGGTGACAGGAACTAAGGATGTACAAGTGAAGGGCTTCGATGGAGAGATCAGGAGTATCGCGATGTCAAGGTAGTGGAAGCGGACATCGGCATGGAAGACAAGACGTTCGAGAAGATGCGCCTCACAGAGAGTCCACTGGCGATTGAACATGACGTTATCTTGGGTAAACCGTGGTTTGCTAAATATCAACCAACGATCAACTGGCGAACGCATGAAGTAGTATTTCCGAGCAGGGAAGAGAGACCAAGGCCCAAGACGGACAAGAACGAAGACAAGATAGAAGATCAGGGAGAATGTGAGAAGGACGACACCACAATGGCCCCAAGCGAAGTTGAAGAGTCGGCGACAGCAGAAGAGCAACGAAAGAAAACGGAAAAGGAAGCAATTCGCGCACGCCATCGGTCACATCTCGCCTTGACTGAGGCGTGGCGTAATGGTGTCTTTGGGTCCACGAAGAAGTTCCGTCGTCGTATGCAGGACAGGAAGTTTGCGGAGCTGTTCTTCGTCAAGGTCTGTGTAGCAGTGGAATCCGACAACGTACCAGACTACATTAAGCCTTTGCTTGACAAGTTTGGTGATGTCTTCCCAGAAAAGCTGCCAGATGGTCTACCTCCCGAGCGCATCGTCGAGTTCGACATGGAGATGAAACCTGACGCCGCTCCTAGCACCTAGCACCGTTTCGACTGTCTAAAACGGAGCAGGAAGCATTGGAAAAGTTCGTCGCGGAAAACATGAAGAAAGGGTGGATAGAAGTCTCCAATTCACCCTGGGTCTCCAATATCTTCGGTGTTCCTAAGAAAGATCCGGCGACTGGTCAAATCCCGAAGAGAGCTGAATGGTTGCGATGTGGGAATAGTTCCATTCCGATTCGTTGGGTCATCGACTTCCTCAATGTGAACAGTCAGACGAAGATCCCGGCGGATGATTCCGACGACGAAGTTACTGGCGAGCCCGAGCCTTGGAAGTTACCAGCAGTCCATGATTGCTCTTCATCCTGTACGCATCAGACTTCGAAGCTTCGACGTCACAGTGTCCACGCCGCAATGCTTCGCATGCTTCCGTCGGATGAACGATGTCTTCTTGTCGACGATCTGGACTTGCGGGGAGAGTTACCCCATTGGAGTTCAGCAAGAAGTCAATGTACACGTGGAACAAGTCCAGAACGTCGAGTACTTAACATCCAGCGTCCATTTGAGCGAAGACCAGAAGAAGAAGTTCCAGGCTGGATACAAGAAAGACCCCGCGTTCAAGGAAGTATGGAACCGACCGGACAAATCTGCAGACTTCGTCAAATCGAATGGGCTTTTGTACAAGCGTTCGGGTCATTCGGTCATCAGGCTGTGTGTTCCCAATAACGCCCGGCTAATCACGAACATCTTGGAAGAATTCCATGATGCACCCACGGCAGCTCATCCTGGAATCCGTCGAACGCAATTGAGGGTTGCTCAGTGGTACTTCTGGCCCACGTTGGAGAAGGACACGAAGGAGTACGTGGCAAGCTGTGGGACGTGTGCTAGATGGAAAGTTAGTACCGCGCGCAAGAAAGGAACTATGATGCCAATTCCAGTCCCGAGCGAGTGTTGGGAAGTAGTGACTATGGACTTCGTGACAGGGCTACCGGTTTCTAATGGCTTCGATGCAATCATGACTGTGGTGGACAAACTGTCCAAGCGGCCCAAGTACATTCCGACACATACGACGGCGGATGCTCCAGAAGTTGCCCGCATCTTCTTTGAAGGAGTAGTTCGTCATCACGGTCTGCCAAAGGTGATCATCAGCGACCGAGACCCCAAGTTCACATCAAAGTTTTGGAAGTCGCTCATGGATATCATGGGGTCAAGTTGTCGCTCACCACGGCATATCGTGCCCAAGCGGATGGACAGACTGAGCGTCAGAACCTTGTCTTGGAAGATGCATTACGGTGCATGGTGTCCTACCATGGTCGAGACTGGGCTACGCATTTGGGAACAATCGAGTACGCACATGCGACGCTGGAGAGTTCCTCGACAACGTTTACGCCGTTCGAAGTGGACACAGGACGCAAGGTCAGGAACTTAGTATCCCAGATCACCCCTGGTGAAGTTCGTGATGAAGATGTTCCACTAGTTGACTTCGCGCAAAAGTTTGCTGAAGAACGCAAGAAGATCGTTGAATTGGCCCGCAAGAATCTCCTGGCAGCACAAGAACGTCAAAGAAGTATTACGACAGGAAGCGCCGAGACGTGGAGTTCAAGGAAGGAGATCTCGTATTGCTGGATACGCGTAACTTGCCTCTCAAGCGCATCACGGCCAACACGGAACTCAACCGCGAGAAGTTGGCGATGAGGTACATCGGCCCGTTCAAGATCGAGAAGATGATAAATTCCAACGTAGCACGGCTCAAGCTACCGCGGCACATGAGTCGTCTTCACGAGTTTCAACGTGGAGTTCCTCAAGCATGACGTTCCGAACCCTCAACGCTTCGCGTCGCGACCTTTGCCCAAGTCTGCACCAGTACTCCTCGACGATGCCACCGACGAAGAACTGCATTTCCCAGAAGCTCTGCTCCAGCAGAAACAGCGCAACAACAAACGTCTCTGGTTGGTCAAGTGGCATGGACTCCCCGATTCAGAAAACACATGGGAATACGAGGTCAAGCTAAAACGGGTATCGCATTGGCGTGAACTTCTCCACAAGTTCCGTCAACAGCGCCAACGCGATTAAAAGTCCGGGGGGATGTCATGATGCAGCATGTCTGCTGCTGGCACCCACGCAAGCGGGTACGCCAGCAACAGACATGCACGGGGAACACGTACCTGGTGGCCAGGAAGGCAGGCGTCGCAGCGCCGCCGCCTCCGCCGCCACAAGAAGTCCGCGCGCAACGTCGCGTGAAGGCTGGCGCCAGGCTTGCGCAAGACTGCCTGGCGCCCGGAATCCAGAACGCTACCTGCACAAGTATACAAACATGCATATATGGGATTACGAAAACAGAAAAACACTTGCATTTAGTATAGGTTAGCTCAGCTTCTAGAACGACACTAAGGAGAACCTAGAGGAAGGCCTAGAGCACGTAGTTAGCCCGAAGACTTAACGGAATCAATCTCACTTTGCATTTTACCCAACAACAAGCAAGCAACACAACCACTCCACGCACCTTCGCTACGACAGGCCCAGCGCACCCGGAGCCTGTCATCCGTGCTGCAGTCTGGAGGCTGCTGCACAACTTCCGACCCAGTGAACATCAAGCGATACATTTGCTCAGCCGGCGTAGTGAACGTCGAAGGGTCCAGCGCACTCGCAGCCTTCACAGTCTCCAAATACACAACAGAAGAGCGAGGGATGCACCAAGTCCAGCACTTGCTGCTCCGAGAGCGGGTGCCAGTCCTTCTCTTCATCCGGCACATTCTCCAGCTTCTGCACCTCCCTCTTAAACTTTGTGGCTACATCTTCAGGGATCAAATTGTCGCTGATCCATACGCCGTCGACCCCAGCAGGACAAAGCACAGCTTTAGCTGGGTCGGTGTCAGCGTTGAGCCCCTCCCTCTCCGCTATCAGCAAGATAACCTTCATCATGTAGATCTGCACAGCGCTGAGCTCACGATGGATCTTCTCGCAGTGCAGCTTGAGCTTCAGTAGACGATCAGCGCTTAGAAGCCCCGACCCGGGAGGCAGCGGCAGCGCTTCCTCGACACTGACGCCTCGACGAACCGCAAGAACGAACTCAACGGCTCGGGGGACAAGCTCCGAGTCGTCTAAAGCACGCGCGCAAGCGACTGCTTCTCCAGTCGAGTCAAGTGTCCACCCCTCAACAGGAATATTGCGCAGCTTCTCATGTAGCAAGAGCTGGTTGAGCGTCCATTTCACGGTAGGATAGGACTCCTGCGCGTCCACTTCCTTCTTCAAGACGCGCATCTTCTTCTTCTCTTCCTCGGACAAGTCGCTGCTGTCTTCGTCGTCAGCTACAGCGCCATTCTCTTGCTTCTCTTCGGTCTTGTCTCCTTCCTTCTCGTCTTCTTCTTCAAAGTCCTCCACATCGCTGAACTCCTCCTCGGACTCCTCGTCCATCCCAAACTCCGTGACGATTCCTTTCAGCCATTCGCTCAGCTTTGCGCGTTTGTCAGCCCCATCAGGTTCTTGGAGAAGATCGTTGAGGGAGTCGGTGGGCGCTTGGCCGTGGCTCCAGTTGGGCAAGGACTGGTCGAATGCCTCGAACAGAAGCTGCCGCTCCACCTCGCTCATCCATTTCTTGCGGATCTCCGGCTCTTGGCTCTTGACCCACCACCGAGGCTTCTGCAGGATGCTGGCGATCGCCTGCTGCACGTTGAGCTCCAACAGCGGTCGCGGCTCCATCGCTACAAAAAGATCTTTTGGCAAATGAGTGCGGCACAACCACACAAAGGGATAATAAGTCCAGACCTTTCGCAGTGAACACGGAGGAGAATGATCAGATAATCATTCCTACAGATATGTTCGTTAAATTTCCCGTTAGTGTTCGCACAACGAGAAATAGCGAGGGTTGTCATCCCTATCATCTTCGTCCGGCTCGGGCACAGCGCGCTCGTTCATGAGCTTCAGCCGATGCCATTTGGCTTCTTGCAAACTCATTCCTTTCGGTAGCATCGACCGAATGTTTTGCTCCACTACGTCGGCGTCCGTGAAGTTCATCGGCTTCCTCGTCCATTCCTCCTGTTGTGGCGGGATTACCGACGTCTAAGGAATTGAATTGTCCGGGTCAACGAGGAAGAACGCCGGATTTTGCGAGCTCCGGGCTCCGTTGGGTCTTCCAGCTCGAACGGCTGGACTTGGTGCTGTAGAGTGTTGGGGAACACCACACAACGTGACTCCAAGGTATCTGCAGCGCCTAGCAACTGGATAACGAGCTTACTGCTGATGAGACTGTAGATCTCTCCAGCCCCGCTGTGGTCGTTATGCTGGCAGTATGGCTCCTTCACCTCGACTCGAAATGACAGGCGGGAGTTCTTGATGTTCTCGCCGCCGAAGTAGTAGATGCCAGTCCCGACGCTGCTTGATCACCGATCATCCGCTCCAACAAAGGTACAAACCGACCGAAAATGTCCCCAATCGAGTCGTTCAGGATCCCACAGCCTCCGACCCCGTGAACAATGAGCGCTGCATTTGCTCCACAGGCGCGTTAAACGATGTTGGGTGTAAGGCACTGGGACTTTCCAACGTTTGTCCAAATACACAGCAGAAGAGCGACGGACGCACCAAGTCTAGCACTTTATCCTCCGGGTGAGGGTGCCAGTCCTTCGCTTCGTCCGGCACGTTTTCCAGAACTACCAACTCCGTCTTGAATTTCATCGAAACTTCATCCGAAACGATGTTGCTACTGATCCATACGCCGCAGGACAGATCACAACTCGCGCAGGATCCATCGTGGCAGTAAGATTCCTTTCTCTTTGCCACAAGCTAGAGATACTTCTTGTTGTAGCTCCGAAGAGCGCAACGCTCCTGGTAAATCCTTTCGCAGTGAAGCTTGAGCTTTATCTTGCGATTTTGTGACAACAGTTTCGACCTGTTTGTGAATGGAAGAGCGCCCTCGACGTTGACACCTCGACGGATGGCAAACACAAACTTTGCAGCTTGAGGAGGAAGGTTCGGTCCGTTTATGGAAAGAGCGGCATCCACAGCGAATTCGATCGATTTTCGCGTCCATTCTTCTTCTACTGGAATCGCACCCAACCGCTCGTGTAGCACGAGCTGATTAAACGCCCACTTCACCGTCCGATAGGATTCCCGCAAATCGACCTCTTCGTCAAGGGCGCAAAGTCTCTCTTTCGACTTCCGCTCGTCACTGTCTTCTTCGTCGCCTTCCTCATACTAATAATTCTACGAGTTGAAGCGTTTTGTTTTGCTCTTAGCCAAGCAAGAGAGAAACTTGTCGATCACCTCGTTGTGGCTACTAGCTATGCCACACAGTTATAAGGTAGATGCATGTACCATGGTAAACTAATTCTACGAGCTACAGTAGTGTGAACGGAAAAGAACCAGGTGTGCATTGCTTTGGCTACTGTACAGTGCTCAATGTAGAGTAGTCGCGAATGGAATACAATCGAACACCACCCATAGAAGCATGAACCAACAGCGTGTGATATTGCAACTAATGAGTCTTGCTGCCACGAGAAATTGGGAAGGGAGGCATGTTCCGTTGCCGCGGCGACTCATTCTACCTATTTGATATTGAGTCTCAGGTGATACTTCAAGTAGTACACAGCAATGGATGCAATGATTTTGAGCACGACCCACCTGCCAAATACCTATTGAGCCAAGATAACAGGCCAAAATGCACTCGCTTTTACGTAGAGACAGCACCACGAATGTTGCTAGAGCTGGAAGCCGAACGGGGCATGCGTTAAGGAAGCAACTCATGTCATGATCCAAAGCTGTGAGTGTTTGGTTCAGGTCTTCCGATTTGGTCTCACAATCAGCATGTTCAAATCCTAGACCTGATCTGCATAAGAACCAAAATAAAGGCAACCCATCGCGTCGTGGCCGAAGTAGGCGTCCGTGTGCACCAGCGACGCGTCGTGCTCGGGTGCGTTGTGCTTGCTCAAGAAGTCGAGCGAGAAGACCTCGGACACCTGGCCGACTTGCGAGGTGGCGGTGTCGTTCGCCATGCTGAACACGTCCATGATCGCAGCCTTGAGGACGCCCGTAGGGATGTCCTTGCCGTTGCGAGGCAGGTACCCGTGGTTTGCCAGCGCGTTGAGTGCCGGGCACGGCGACCGGTGGAAGACCGCGGCGGTGTTCGGTATACCCGATGCCTATAGAGCTGAGGGCTTGTAGTACTCGCCAACTCGAACCTGCTCCACGGGGTGTTGTGCTTGAAAGCTTCCACCAGCTTTGGTACCGCTAATAGCAGCGGCGACCATCGCGGCGATAAGCGTGATACGCAGCATGGTCCCTCCCTTGTTTGTTGTCGAGGGCGAAGCAAACTGGCTAATGGGGCTTGATAGCACGTTGCCGACAGTGTTGGGGAGTACAAATACACAGTGCCGGTCTTTACAGTGCAGGTAGAAACTGAGGAATTGATCCTTGCATTGGACTCGCACCTGTTGATGGTGCCATCTCTCGATTTGTTTGCTGGTGGTCCAGGCCCGTGTTACAAGTTGCAATGCATCATAATTAAAGCGGAGTAACAAACATCAACAACAGCGTAACCATACTGTAAAATGTGGCAAGGCTCGAGCCGAAAGAGAATGTAAGGGACATTGAGCCTTTGCCGATTTTTGAGGAGGAAAGGCATAATCTACAGACAGAAGTCAATCTACAGACCGTCGGACAAAATACAGAAGGGGTAAGCCGCTTCAATCCCCTTAGGCTGGGGATTTGCCACCCCTGTCTACAGACAATCCCCTCGCTAGTCATGGCGTCGGGAACCCACTTTTTATTCCTATATGAGGGTATTCCTGTCGTAGGGTGTACCATGGGGTGGTACACTGGACTGTACCACATATATGGTACGTATTGGTGCAGTCTTTTGGTTACATAGACCTAAAAAGGCTGGTCAAATCGATGTGCGGACATGAATGGAATTCGTGCAGATAACGATATATACCTCGGTGACACCAAAAATGATAAAATCATATTTAATATAATGCCGTAAGACATGTGGGGCATGATGTAGGTAATGATACTGATGTGCAAAATAAGCTGCCACGATAGTAGTGAGCCCCATTTCACTAATGTTCGCAAACACCCAAGCTCCATTCCATTCAAAGGAACGATACTAGCAGGTCTGAAAGCGAGCTCCGAATGCTAATGCAAGCGTTAAATATGAAATGCGGCACGAAAAAACGGACAATAGGAGCTGGTATTCTGGTTAGACTACTGCAGACGTCCTGTACAGAATGGGCTTTTCACATAGTTAAGCACCCCAACACATTCATAATCCGTGATTTTTTATTCCTTATGACGATTGAGGGTGAGGGGAATATTTACTTGGCTTTGTATGGGACGGTCATTCAGAAATCGTTGGGACCCACCTTTATATTCTTGATGAGCGGGTATTCCTATCCTAGGGATTACTACCGAGGGGATCGTCTGTACAATGATTTTTGCTGAATTTCGGATTTGCAGATACAATATGATTTGCCTGCTGTTTCCTTTTTACCGTGTTAGCGCAACTCGGTAAGGCGGTCGTGTTACATACCATAACTCGGTTAGACGGCCGTGTTACCATAACTCGGTAAGGCGGCCGTGTTACCATAACTCGGTAAGGCGGCCGTGTTGTCATAACTCGGTAAGACGGTCATGCTGCCATAACAAAGCTGTTGCTATGCGTCTCCATACCTCGGAAGCTAGGCCAGCTAGCGACCGTGCAGATAGACGAGCGGCGCTGAGAACCCTACTAACCGCTGCCAGCACAAATGCAGAGCATGACCGTGTATGCATGTTGCAGTATCGAATTGGTTGCTGGCGACTGCTATGAAATGCAAGGGCTCTGGCTGAGCGTACACCCCATCTAATATGTGCGAGATCTACTGCGGTGTGCCCCCACAATGCTCATAGCGGCGTGCGTGGGCTTCATCATTTCCTACATGCCCAACCAGACGTAGACCGGTACCTTCATTAATTTTATTTTCTTATTTCCCGCGGCTCACGCCGATTGCACTCAGGGTGAGCTCCGCATCAACCCCGCATACCATATATGCTATCTCCATGCCGGCGGCTATGGCTGTCGACGCCTACTTAAGTACAACATCGTGTGAGCCCAGCGGTGGCACCTCGGACGATTCATTAACTACGGTTGGTTGCCCTGAACGGTTCAGACCGGTTTCACGTCACTTATAAGCAGCGATCATGCTTTTGATCGATAGATCTATGAAAACAGGCAGTTCCCACGGGCACGATTGCAAACCTGCTGAAGCTGGCCACCGAAACGATCCAGCAGCAGCTCAAGCACGTTGCTGCTGGCTGACCAGGTTGCTGAACCAGGAGGAACATTTCCTGCGTGCTGACCGCACTCAACTTCGTCTTTCTCCATAGTCATACTGACGATAAATGGTAGATGCTGCTGGGGATTAACGAGTACTGTTCTTCCCCGACGAGCCAAGACTCAGCGCTAAAGATTGTGTGGTGCCCATGGGTATCACCAATACAACCCGCGGGACATTAGGTTCCCCTTCGGACGTGACGGATACTAACAATTGACCAGTGTAATGACCTCGCCTAAGGGCCATTACAACGAAGCCCAACGTCCAACAGATAACTAACGCCAGGGCCGTCAACTCGAAGCAGACCAAGGCCCAGTACAACCCCGGCCTAAGCACAAAGCTAACGAATAAGGCGGTCTTATCGCTGCGTCTTCTAAAAACAATCACACACAAGATATAAGTTGTTGCTAGTGATTCGAGTATATTACAGCCAATCACTGTCGCAATATGGTGCCACGTACACCTAGAGCAGACCTCTCTCCGGTCGGGCGGGGTCTACTCCGAGGAAGCTGCGTTGGAAGGAAGAAGCCTCAACGAAGGTGGCGCAGTGGGGTTGCTCTTCTTTATTGTCTGGTTTTAAAGAGAGTGAGCGAGTAGGCTCTATCGGCGAAGGTGGATATGAAACCACCGCCCCTCTTACCTTGGCTACTCGCTAAAATACACAAATGCAACTATAAACGCCAGCCTTTCAGCTCACTGGCCTTGATGACGAGCTTCTCTTGATGCTCTGCACTTGGATCGTCAATCCGGTAACACGACCTCCCTGAAGGAAACTTTGGGTGTGAACATCTAAAATGCCACTCGAGAAGAATACGTGACTCGGAGTTCGGGGAGCTGATCGGATCGGGTTTGCGTTTCCGTTCTTGATCCGCAGACGTAGTTCGCGGAGGATTGCTTGTTCCGTTGTCGAGATGATCCCCGCGGATTTAGGCCATTCATTTTCCTAAGAAATTGCTTAATGAGACCCGGTACAGACTGCAAATTCGTGGCTGGCTCCCAGGTGATATCATCTACTGCTCCAACCCACTTGCATTTGTACTCGTCGAGACCGTCGGCTCCAAAACGATGCTCCACAATGTCTTCTATCAGATGCCCTCCGTACCATCTTTTAGTCGGACAGTTGGGACCGCGTTATTCCGTGTTGACGAGCTATCCTTTCGGAAAAGTTTTAGGCTCATCGTATGGAATACGGGATACAGCGAACTTTCGCGCGGAAGTTTCAGCCGGTACGACGAGCTGCCCTGCATATTTTCGAGAACCTCGTATGGACCAATCCACTTTGGTGCCAATTTTCGCCGAGTTGCTCCTGTATTCTCAACGCTGAGATTCCGGGTTGAGATGAGCACCATATCTCCAATCTTAAAGGTTTGATCTCTGCGTCCTCGATCGTACTGCAACTTCATCTTTTCTGCCGAATTTCTCACTTGAGCTTGGAGCTCTCTCAATATCTGCTCCATGTGAAGTAAAAATGACACTGCCGGCTTGGACTCTGCTGACTTCGCCACTCGAACGTCCAAATTGATCGGCATAGCCGGATTGTACCCCAAATCGGCGAAGAACGGTGTCATCTGAATTGCATCTTGATCATGCCGATTGTAGGCAAACTCCGCCAACGCAAGGTACGCTGCCCAGTCGTTCTTATAGCCACCGACGTAGCTTCTAAGATAGGTGGCGAGAATCGCGTTTACACGTTCTACCTGACCGTCCGTCCTCTGTTGATACGCTGCAGACATTCTTAGCTTCGTACCAGTAAGCTTTGCACACTCTTGCCAAAACTGCGAGGTGAATTTAGGGTCACGGTCGGACGTGATGTCCTGCGGAATGCCGTGACAGCGCACATACTTGCCCAGAAACACCGCGGCAAGATCTTTTGCCGATAGATTGGTGCTAACCTCGACAAAATGAGCACGTTTGGTTAGTCGATCCACAATCACCAAGACTGCGTCATTTCCCTCGTCGTTCTCGGGGAGGCCACTTATAAAGTCCATACCAATTGAAGTCCACCTGCCTGTCGGGGTTTCCAGCGGTCTCAGCAGTCCAGGAGCTTTGCCTGTTCGACTTTTCGATCTTTGACAGGTTTGACACGTCTTAACGTAGTGCGTGATGTGCGTGTGCATAATTTTCCAATAGAACTGCTCCTGAACGGCGCGAACAGTCTTCTCGATCCCGGGATGACCACTAATTGCACTATCGTGAAGCTCCCACAGGATTGCGTTCTGGACTTCCTCGTTCTCCCCCGGGATCCAAACGCGAGCAACGCCGTTGAAATCATAATAAACTAAATCATCAGCTTCCGAATAACGAAAACGATCTGCCTGGACAACGGCAGGCTTCTTATTTTGCATCAAACTGTCACGCACGACTTTGTGACTTGTCTGAGCTCGGCGAATTAATTCTTGAAGTGAATTAGGACGCAGTTTCGTCATTGCGTACATCTGCTTCGTCTTCAATGCTTGAAAAGCAACTTCAAAATCACTTCTTCGGCTTAGTGCGTCTGCTACTGTGTTCGTTTCGCCCGGAATGTAGCTGAATTTCAACCGATAGTCAGCGAGCTGGTCATACCACCTACAAATACGGCGATTAATACTCTTTTGCGTGAGTACCTTCTCCAACGATCGATGATCTGTCTCCACTGTACATCCTCCATCGATCAAATACACGCGCCAGATATTCAAACAGTGAATAATCGCCAGCATCTCCTGCTCGTGAGTCGGATAGTTCAGCTCTGCCGAGTTGAGCTTTCGCCCCGTAAATGCTATCGGGTGTTCAATCACTTTATTTACACCGCCCTCGACCTCCCCTGACGAGGAATCACTCTGGTAAAGTACCCCACCGATTGCAAATTGTGAAGCGTCGGTACGAATTCGAAAAGGACGTGTAAAATCGGGAAGCGCGAGCACAGGAGTGTGACATAAGGCTTGCTTGAGCGCATCAAATGCTGCTTGCGCCGAGGGCCTCCACACAAGCACCTTCGCCTTCGACTTGACGAGATTGAAGAGCGGAGCGCTAATCTCGGCATACTGAGCACAGAATCTTTGGACGTAGACTGTAGTCCCCAAAAAGGACTGAAGATCCTTAATCGTACGAGGCACAGGCCACTCCTTTATGACCGCTACCTTATCCGGGTCAATCCTTACCCCATCAATGCCCACAAAATCACCCAAACACGGAATTTCCGGCTACAAATGGTCGACTTTGCGAGTTTCAAATACAATTGGCGGTCCAGACATCTCTGAAAACTCGTTCAACAGCAGCGAGGTGAACTTCAATGTTCTCGTCCTTTGTAAATACGTAAACATCATCAAAGTACGTGGCCACACAGTCACCCATGTCCTTGAAAATATTCGTGACTATCCTGTTGAATGTAGCCGGCGCATTACTCAAGCCCATAGGAACTGCTAGGTATTCGAAAAGGCCTTCTGGGGTTTGGAAGGCAGTCAACGGGATATCCTTCTCTCGCATTCGTATCTGGTAATTTCCCGAAAGGAGATCGAAGCAGCTGTACCAACGACATCCTGCCATTCGATCAAATATATCGTCTTTGCGTGGCATTGGCGTCGATTGGCGGATCGTTTTCTCGTTCATGGCCCTGTAGTCATGTACTATTCTCCAACCCACTGGCTTTTTAATGCAAAAGGTGGGTGCGCCATGGGGAGAGATGATCGGGCGAATGAGCCCGGCTTCTAACATCTCTTTCAACCACTCTTTCAGTGTTCTAGTTTGTTCTGAGCGAAGTCTCCACTGCGGGCGAAATATTGCTCCATGACCCGGGACAAGCTCCATCTCATGCTCTCCGTGTGCAGGAAGTCCTTTTGGCAACTTCTCACGAAAAATAGGTTCAAACGATTGAATTAACGGGAAAGCAGGGTTATCAGTAAATGTGTCGAGGTCCGCCGTGGCCTGACGCTTGGATTTTTCACGCGTCTTCGATTCCATCGCGCAAAATTGATTTTGTACTTCTTCTAAGGCGTCTAGCTCCACCGACGTGAAGTCCTCACCTCTTTTCAGTGCTGCGTACAGCATATGGATAGTTTGTTGCGGAAGAAACTACCATAAATCCGCACTTCTTGGTGCGGGCCAGCTTTTTGGCTTGTTTCATCGAGATATAGCACGTAGTTCAATGTACTTTGCTAACATGGCGAATTTTTTCTGCGCGCCCTTGTAGCACATGGAGCTTGGTTTGCTGCTGAGTACGGCGATTGCCGATCTTAAGAACAGGCGCGCGGTCGGCGAACTCACACTGCCGCTTGACCACTTTGTACGGAGGCTTCCGTCCGTGCTTTAGAATTAAGCCGACGTACTCCTCAGTGCTGTACACCCGATCAGTACTCCAGTCAATAATCGGCTTCATTTTTCTTTTCCACGGCACCCCCATCATAATATCACAGTCGTTCGGAATGAAACAGACATTGAACTCATAGTCGAAAGAAGCCATCTCATCTACGAATATACTTAGCGAGATAGTTCGATTCGGAATGCTTTCCGACTGTCCATTTCCAAACGTAACTTCAAAGTTTCCGTGATCAACCACGTATTGATGCAGTCCATTTCTTGCCACGAACGCTTCGCTCACTCCACAGAAATCGGCCCCCTCATAAAAAAACGCGGCCCCCCGGAATATCTGGTTGTTGCAGACACCCCCGACCTCCTTCACCAGATACTTGCTCCAGGCAGCGTCGGGTCCTGCCGTCGTGCTGAAGTACTTCAGGTTAGAGTCTTTCCCTGGGTCAAATACCCATGAGATCAGGTGGTCACTAGCTGTTGGTGGTCCTGGGACGCCATCTCCAGGACCATCTAGTTTAAATCATGCTTGATCTTGGCCAGGTCGGATTGGATAGCAGCCAAGACATCCCACAATTTATCGTCACGATCTGCTGACTTCGATGCGGGTGCGGCGGCTGCCGTGTTGTACCCAGCTCGCTCTCGATTGACAAGCCACTGAGGTTTCAGCTCTGGATGAAGACCCCAGCATTTGTCAGGTGTGTGACCCAGTTCAGTGCAACGAGTCGACGAGCAGCGCTGGCTGCCTCTACCACGAGGCTTGAACTCGACAGGTGGTGTTGGCGTTTTCTTGGCAGGCTTTTTTGTCGTATCAGCATAATTATCCTTCGGGTTCAGGCCGCGAGCACCGTCGAACAGGTCCTCTAACGAGTCAAACTCTCCAAGTTGAAGTAATTCACGCAGTTTAGTCGACTTCAGTCCCTTTTTGAACAGTATCATTTTATACTGTTCCGACACATTGTCGGTCTTCCCCAAACGCACGAACTCCTCGATGTACGCATCTAGGGTCTTGGAGCCCTGCTTACAGTCGAAGAAACTGGCGACCTTGTCTTCCTCCTTAGCTTTGGTGACAAAACGATTGCGCATGCCTTTGATCATGGCGGTCCAGGTGCGAGGACCTTTGTAGTCCACCAAAAGCCAATCTTTGGCTTTGCCACGAGTATGGTTGTGAACCAACTGCGCGACACGCACGTTCACTTGGGGATTACCAAAGTGAAGGCCATAGGCTCCGTACCACACGATCATGTTCAGCGCAAAGATCTCGATGTCTTCGCTATCTTCGCCTCCATAACACGGTCTTTCGCCTTGCCTCAAGACCTTGGTGACCAGTTTCTCCACCTCCGCTCTCTCATACTGGATTAAGTTGTCGGTAGCGGGTCCGGTGACGTCCCAGTCTGGATACAAATCTTCCTTGTCGAACACGAGAGTACCTGGCTTGATCTCGTTCACCGTGTCCTTCAAGGTGTTGATGTTCTCCACGGCAAGACTTGCTTCGTTTTTCATCTGGAGGATCTCCGCTGTGATCCTATCAATACGACTGGTGATCTGGCTCAGCTCTCCCTTGACTTGCTGTGTCACGGCTTGGTTCTGCGCGACAAGCTTTTGTAGCAAAGTCTGGTTCTCCTTGAGCAGATGCGCGCTGGCTAGGTGCTGCTCGTCGCTCTTCAGCGCATATTCGGCCATTCCCTCAGTGATACCCACTTGGTCGCCGCTCACTTTCGCCAGCTGTACCGTCATCCTTTCAAAGTTGGCCAGCATCGAACGAAGAGCCAGAACTTCCCCAGCCGTCAAAGGCTCTACACGCTGGGTTGTACCCGAGATTTCTCCCATTTCACTGTCGCTCATTCTTGTCGATAGCTCCTTCTTGACGAAGGCTACTATGTCGCAATATGGTGCCACGTACACCTAGAGCAGACCTCTCTCCGGTCGGGCGGGGTCTACTCCGAGGAAGCTGCGTTGGAAGGAAGAAGCCTCAACGAAGGTGGCGCAGTGGGGTTGCTCTTCTTTATTGTCTGGTTTTAAAGAGAGTGAGCGAGTAGGCTCTATCGGCGAAGGTGGATATGAAACCACCGCCCCTCTTACCTTGGCTACTCGCTAAAATACACAAATGCAACTATAAACGCCAGCCTTTCAGCTCACTGGCCTTGATGACGAGCTTCTCTTGATGCTCTGCACTTGGATCGTCAATTCGGTAACAATCACTATCTCATGAATCCTCATTGCTAGCTGTCACGGACTCTTGAGATGCGCCCTGTGTACTGCATGTTCTGTAGGGCTGATTACCTGGCGGACAGCGTCTTCTGGAACTCTGTCCACTGGCAGTCCGCCTCTCTATATCTCAGAGCGAAGGCTAAGCATCCAGCTAGTCTGGAGCTCACTCTTCAATCTACCCTGCATCCATCAATACACTAGGCTATCGTTTGCCCCCGCACTGCAAAGTCGAGGTGTATCTGGCGAACCTGAGGCTGGCTTTTATACATTACCCTGCAGCTCTGTCCAGCCACGAATGCATGACGGGCTGCTCGTCGGTGTGGCTGGCGAAAGCAACTCCCACCGGTAAGTGATTGCGCGCCTCCGTCAAAGGCAAACCTAGATTAACGGTAACGTGAACTATTAGCCGGTGCTATTGGGAATATCGTGGGCCAAAACCAATCAAATGTTGTCAAGTTGCCACGTCTGTATTTAGTGGCGCAGTTCTGTATTCCTGCACGCCCTCTCTGTAGGACTGGTAGTGGCTTCTGTAGGCTGTCGCTCCCCTCTGTAGATTCGCACCACGCTCTGTATTTTTGGAGCACCTTCTGTAGAAATGGTATGTTTATCTGTAGTTTCCACCCGCTCTCATTTTTGAGCCCAACAGGTTTCCTATTCACAAGCACAACTGCGTCATGTTGACTCTAATCGATGCCAAGTCCATCCTTGAAGTCATCGGCGATGACGGCTTGTCCTTCCTCGCAGCAACGTCGCTCAGTTCTTGGGCGGCGGTAATAGTACGTGATTTCACGGTCGTTGAGAGGCTGAGGCGAGCGGTTGTTCGACGCGTCCTTCGTGGACGGCAGCTCCGAGTAGAGTTTCTCGATTTTGTCGAGGTCCTCGAACGAGATGGAGATCGGGCTGTTGAGCACCCACCAGTCCACGATTTCACTGCACAGTGGAGTGGTCAAGCTCCCGCTGTAGTTGATCAGATGACTCTTCCCCACGAGGCTGTTGAGCATGTCGGCGTAGTTCAGCTCGCTCTCCTCCAGGTCAAACGTTTCGTCATCCGTCGCCATATCACCCAGTAGGTTGTTGATGAACCGGTTGTGCTCTGCGCCTTCCTCGGCGTGAAGAAAGATGCCCATGACCAACAGCTTGCCGCTCCCGCTAATGTCCTTGTGCACAAAGTGGAGCTCGGCGTCGTAGTGGTAGTTGTTGACC
Source organism: Phytophthora melonis (assembly GCA_024211575.1). Classification (NCBI taxonomy): domain Eukaryota; phylum Oomycota; class Peronosporomycetes; order Peronosporales; family Peronosporaceae; genus Phytophthora; species Phytophthora melonis. The sequence goes on along the minus strand of JAMXKT010000028.1, from coordinate 12,701 downwards.
GTGTGCTCCGATGTCGCGTGCAAATGGAACTGAAGCAATGTGTATTCGCGATCGTGGACATTGGCGGACTTGACCGTGCAGTCTACTGACAAACTCAACGCAAAATCATCAGCCACAAATGATCGTTATTGGACACAACAGAGCACTTACGTTGGTCATTTTGGATTTCCCACTTGTACACGTCCTCGAGCTTCTTCAGCGTGAACTTTCGCAGTCCCCGCCGTACCGGAGTGGGGGACGATCCGTATCCCAAAACTCAACGTGCGAGATTTCAGTCATTGGGAAGTCGATCGGCGACTGGTGTGTCCCTTCGCAACTGGGATACGAGAGCTTCTAGTCCTCGGGCCCGAGTTCGTCCTCCGTCGTCTCCTTGTACCCCCACTTGGTAGGCAAGGACGACAGAGCCTGGCATGACACAAACAACCCTGTACTCAACACCAGCAAGCGGCTTATCTGTCCGATCATCTTTTTCTCCTTCGGTTCTTCGATCGAACGGGTTCAAAAGTAAGCATTACGAGCCACTGCAACATCGAGCCGATGTGATCGAGTCCCCCCAGCAAAAATCTTCATGAAGCGCCACCAACAACACGAAACTCCTCGTGTCCAAAGGTTAAAAGATCTCAGCGTGCTTCCGATTTCACAGATCGGCTACTGGTTCTTACGATGGATTTGACTATGAAAACCCACAACCTTTTCTGGGGAACTAGAGGGTTGGGCTGGTAGCGCTTATTGCAAACTCAATTGTACTGCCGACCCAATTAGTTGAAGAGGTAGCACAAATACAAACGACAAACGCGACCCGCGCGCGCGACTTAGGCACGCCGCATTTGCGGCGCACCAGTCGCCTGCGCATTGCGTTTTGAACAACAAAACTAACAGTCTGCAACAAGAGGGATGCAAAGTATATGATAACTAAAAAATCCGGTGCCTACCACAGGCTCGTATCCTAGAGATCTAGCGAGATGACCGGAGGTGCAGCAGTGCGCGTCTCTGGGGTAGATATCCAACTAAACCGCAAAAAAATCAAAATCAAATTCAAATTAAAAAAAAGTATGCTCATATTCAACTGTCACCGTGAAAGTATTAAAATGGATTATTCCCAGAAAAAGATTGAGAAGAGTTCTGAAACAACTTGACTTGGCGCCGCGTCTCGAGCCATGCTACGATTCTTCTCACTTTTCAGTTCGTGCTCGACTGCTGCAGTGGCCCCCACCCTCCGCGGGCTCATACTCGCTGCTGTAGCACCGAGCGCGCTGCTGTCAAGAACACTACATGTATCTACCAAACTACCGATAAATAAATTTTACCACGAAACCAAACAAGCAACGAGGCTTGCTCGGTAGCTGCGTTGGCCCCCACCCTCCGCGGGCTTATACTAGCTGCCGTGGCACCGAGCGCGCTGCTACGAAGAACTTATCAACTCTACTGTATAATATGCCAAACATTTTTGTGCGTGTAGCCCCTCAAGCTGTCCACTGGGACTACAGCAGCATCTGATACTGCTGTGGACGTCTGATTGGGCAACCGCAGCGAGCGGCATGAAGATCACGGGGGACGACGATGACGGCGTCACCGAAGGAGGTCTGCTCCATTCAGCTCAAGCGCTGAAGGCTGTGCAAACTACTGGGCTGAGAGACTCTACTAGGCCGGCGTTGAAGATTAAATAGGCGGGGCACCGCGATCCCAGAGCTATGCTCAATTGATTAGTGGTTTTAACTAATCAAGACATTTTCAATTCAAAACAGCTTCTATAGACGTTAAAGTAGTTGGTCCCATCCATACTGTAAACGATCACTTTCCTCGCCGATACTTTTCTCAAGTAATGTATCCTGTAAATCCTAACACAATAAACCAGATAACATCCAAAACGTTAACGTAAGCAATCATTTAAGCTTCCACCTGCTATATTTCGTATTAAAACCTGTGTAATTAAGTCGATTTTGGTTTTGGATACAAAATATTAGATTTATAAGACCCTTACACTTGGAATTTGTATTGATCCAGTACCTACTTTTTCTGTGGACCACATATTTAAAGCCTCGAATTAATCCCTATTGGGTACATACGTAGCACTACCAGGATAAATGAACGAATCTCCTCTTGCTACCAGCGTGTGTCTCTCTGCGGTCGGTAACCTTGAAGTGATTGCGATTCTCACCGAGCATTTTAGAGGAGGAGTTAGAAGCTAGCGACGACAGGAAGAGCTTGATCGATGAAAGTGGACGCCGTTCTGAAATGGTGAAAACTCATTCAATTCAATCGCTGCGAGCTTGGAAATCTTTTTCTGCAAACTCCGGATCACTGACACTGCTTTTTAGCTGCCTGACTGAAATCGAACGGGTGAAAGGGCCATTTTGTTGGACAAGGCCAGCGAAGAGAAGAGAGAGAGTTGTTAATTCCGCGAGTGGCCATAAGTACTGATCATCTACCTCAATGTTCACATCACCGCACGTTGGTACCGTTCACCGCACAAGATCTGCTGCCTAAGTAAGAGACTTTGCCTTCAAGAGTGCAGCGCGAGCAGACACCGCGGCAATGCCAACGCTCGACTTGGGAGCCTTGTAGTCGGCCGGGATCTTCTCGTCAATGATGAATGAGCGCGCGTGGTCGACCGAGATGGTGTCACCAGAGCCGAGAGCCATCAACAGCACAGACGCTTCGAGGAACGCGAGTGACTGAGCCTTGACGCCATACGAGCACTCTGGGTTCTGCGCGTTGCAAGTGTTGCCACGGTCCTTGCGCGTCTTGGCCACGATGCTGTTGGTCAGCAGTCCGTCGCTGCCCGCGCGCCTGAAGAACTCCTCAGCAAGCGTCACGTTGACCGTCATGGGGTCGTGGACGAAGTAGGCGTCCGTGTGAGCGAGCGATGCGTCGTGCTCGATCTTGTTGTGGATGCCGAGGTAGTCCAGGTTGACCGGGTCCGGCAGCGCAGCCACCAGAATCGCCGCCACGCCCGGGCCGATGTTGTACACCTTCTGGAGCGCATTGCTCAGCATGTCGTGCGTGATGTTCTGTCCGTTGCGGGGCAAGTAGCCGTGGTTGGCGAGCGTGTTGAGCGCGGGGCACGGCGCGCGACGGTAGGGGGCAGTGGTGCCGTACACACCCGAAGCCTCGCTAGTCGTCGGACGGTAGTAGTCGCCCTCCTGGAGAGCCCAAGCGGACTAGGTCGCGACGGTCGTCGCAATGGCAGCAACTGCAATCGAGCGGGTGAACGAGACCATTGCTGTACGATAGGATCAGAAGCACTCGGTGGCTTGCGAGCAACTTGAGCAATGAGCCGAGGCCTTCCAGTTGATTCGGATCGCGACCTGGCGTACGTTGCATGGCATCCGGGAGACAGGAAGAGGAGCAGCATTACTGCGCTGTTAAAGTGACTGAAGCGGGGCATTCCTTCAGTATGATGTAGTATAGGTTTATGCTTCAGGATAGGTGCATGATTCAATACTATAAAATGAAAATGAGGCGAATCTTGCATGTAATATTGGAGTTATAGATTGTTTAGTAGGAAATACTGAATGCATCTCCAGTGTACAGCATCCGTCAGAAGGTGTTGGGCAAGGCGTGAGGTGTGATCATCGCATGCGAACCGTGAGCCGTTGCCCGGTGGTTCGTCCAAATTGCCTGGACCCCCGGGATCGGAGCTACCGGTTCACACCTCGGTGGTGTAGCCGAATCGAAGCCACATCAAGGCACTGGAGGACTTGAAGCGCTTCTGATCCTGTGCACTGTCCGTTTGCTGATGTTAGAGCATCTCCAACGGTAGTGCAAAACTCAAGGAATTGCACGATATTTGCACAATTGCAAAAAAATCATCCCCAACGGGGAAGTGATAGGGGTTCAGAAGTAGTGCTGAAGTAACACCTTGAAATCGATAGTGCAATTCCCGGATGGCGTACAGTGATTATCGGCCTGCTATTCACTACGACCTGCCAGTTATTGCACGCAAAGTGCAAGGCAAAAATATGCATTTGCGGGCGCTTCCAGCGCGTGCACCCGTCCGAAAGAGGCACACAACGCTCTCACAAGACATTTACTGGCAGTTTGATAGGTATACAGGATGAATAGAAGCGCCCGGGCTTACTGGCAGTTGCTATAGTATGTAGGGCAAATTACTTGCTGTCCCAAACCCATGCTGCAAACAACGGCGGGCTGATATCGACCTGAAGTGCCCCATAGTTACCTAGAGCAGTATGCTGGTGCCTTTGCCGCGGATAACCTTAGCTGCGCTACCCTGTATCGGCCATTAGGGAGGGAAGGCTACCCGCTTTCACTACGCAATATTGCAATACCGTTGGGGAAGCTGAACTATTGCAAAAAAATTCAAGCGTGGTCGTCATGTTTATGTTGCTAATCGGCCATTCACTTCGCCTTATCACTTTTGCAATTTGCACTACCGTTGGAGATGCTCTTACTCATTGCAGAGGCTCACCACGGTCGGTAAGGTGTCGGACCATTGAGCTCGACGTAGATGGCTGCCTGACTAACAACAGTAACCCAACGCTGCTCGGAATCGATAAACAGTGTAGGTTAGCTCGACATTGCTGCCGCCCGACGCCAGCAAGCTCTGCACCTTTTGTCCTGCCTCGCCTCGCTCTCGCCGAGAGCTCGTCGAGCACGGCAGGAGACGCCGCGACGTCATGCTAAGCCATCATCAGCTCATCAGCGCACCGCAGCGGGCTGTCGCCCGTATGAACAGGCCAGTGCCATCAGTCCAAATCTCCTCTCCACGACGCTCGGCTGGCGGAGGGAGCAGGGAGCGCTCAGCTGAGTGCGCGAGCTCTGGCGGCTGTTCTGCAGTCTTCAACCCCGGCCACCGCCACCGCATGGGCACGAGGCGGCTGCACTACGGCAGCAAGCGACAGCGGCCCGCAGTCCGTGTGCTCAGCGCCAGAGGGAGTGCGAAGATTGTCGCCAGGCGAGGAACCGACGTCGCTGTCGCAGCGATCCGTGAAGGCGTCTGGGCACTTCCTCCAGCGGCAGCAAGGCGCGAGAGCGTCCAGAGCGTGGCTGTCCGAAGCCACTTCAACGCCAGCACTACGAGACGCGCAAAGTTCATCTTATTCGCGCCAGCGAGCACGGTTTCGGCTAAGGTGTGCGACGTGTGACGAGGCTCGTGGGCATTTCGGTAGCAGCCTTGTGTCGTCTTTCCCTGAAAGCCCCCGCCACGCTGCAGGCTTATCGAGGAAAGGCTCAGCTCACAGATACTAGTGGTAGCTACGTATACATGTATGGATATGCAGCACCGGCATTTCCGTCCAGGTCTGGACGGTGTCGGGTAAAGCAACTTTTTAGTGCGGCTGCCGACTCGACGACCGTCTGTACTTCTGTATCTGGCCACAAAAATAGAAGCCATCTGGAACTTGGTTTCTGAAACTTCAGATCTAAAAGGTGGGGGAGCAGTACCGTGCGCGACACGGATCCACGGGGAACGGGCCCGAACATAAGCGCGGCGGACGCTAATCCAGGCATTTGTGTCCATATTTCATGTGCGCGACACGATCTGATTTCCGCCTTGTTGTGTCCCGTGCGGTGCGCACCTCGGAGCAGAGGACCAGGCCGTCACATCCATACCTGCAATCGTGCGTGCGCCCGCGTCGTCGTAAGTGCCGCCCCGACGCAGCAGACCAAGAGGGGCTGGGATCACACACCCGCCGTAGCCTAAGGACCCTTCGCAGCCATGGACTTCACGGCGCCCAATGAGTCCGATGTGGACATGATGCACGACGACTCGATGCTCAACGCCAACCTGGCGGCGCAGTACGGCCACCCGCAGCAGCAGCAGCGGCCGCTGCCCCCGCACCCGGGCATCCCGGCCTGAGCGCCGACCCGCAGAACGTATTCCCGGGCGTGTACGTGCCCGGGCTGAACCCCATGGACCAGCCGCAGCAGGCCGACGCCATGGAGGAGTACGCGCGCCTCATGGGCATCAAGGTGGAGAACGACGACCCGAACGTGAACGCCAACGCCTTTGGCGTGCCTGGGCCCAACAACGACATGGCTAAGATCCAGGCGAACGCCGCGTACTTCGAGAACCTCATCAGCCGCGACCGCAACGACGCCATGGACGACGGCAACAACGTGACGTCCATGACGCTGCCCGCCGGTCTCGGCAGCGGCATGAACGGCTTCCTGGGAGCCCCCATGGCGCCCGCGCCGCCCATGTACAACCCCAACACAGAGCTGGCCTTCCAGGACGGCGGCTCGCGACAGGGCCGACCCGTCGTCCGGCTTCCCGGCCAGAACGCACCCATGCCCTTCCACAAGGCGCCCCAGGTACGGCCCGGCATGCTCCCGCCCGACATGGTGGGCTCGCAGACGCTACCGCCCGAGATCATCTCGGCCATGATCAAGAACAACCCGGCGCACAACTTTGAGAACCTGAGCGAGGACGAGAAGCAGGCGCTGATCAAGGAGGAGAAGTCCCGCGAGCGCAACCGCGACCACTCGCGCAAGTCGCGTCTGCGCAAGAAAGAGTTCGTCGAGTCGCTCAAGCACGAGGTCGGACAGCTGCAGGTCTACCAGCAGATCTGCGAGCAGTGCATGGACTGCATCGCGCTCGTGGCGGCCGAGGCCTCGGCGGTGTTTCTTTCTCGAGCGCCGCGTACACGCGCGTGCTGGGCTACCAGAACCACCAGATCGTGCCCGGTCAGACGAGCTTCCTTGACATGGTGCACCCGGTACGTTCCTTGCTGATGCGCTTTGCTGTTGATGACGATAACGTCTTGGCTTCGCCAAGTTGTGTCGCCATGTTGCAGAGTCTCTAACGTTGCTGATTGTTTACGGTTTTGGTGGCGTAACACAGGACAACGTGCAAGAAGTCCGCGCGGTGTTCACGAAGCTCAACACGCTGGGCGAGACCCATAGATGTACGTACCTCTCTGCCGGCACCCGTTGGCAGCCCGGCGCCGACTGACAGGTGTGTTGTGGTGGCTTGCTCGCAGTTAAATTCCGAATAAAGTCAACGGAGGGCGAGTACTACAACGCGGAGACGACGGCTCGCCTGGCGGAGAAGGGCGTCGTGTGCTCGACGCGCGTGGACCGCGACATCTAAAGCGCGGGAGCTCGATGCGGCACGGCCAGCTCGAAGGAGGAGACCGATGACAGCACGCCACGTCCGCGCGGTGATAGGCTAGGCTGCGCGTGACCGACGGCCTGGTGGCAGCGGATGGGCTCTGTGGGTGACGCATCAAAGATAGCCGAGACGGCCGTCTCCGGCGGACGCGCGAGTGTGTGAAGTGAGCGAGCGAACGAGCGAGGAGTCGAAGCAGCAGGCAACCTATATTTTAATTTTGCTGGTTGACGACGACAGCGCGGGGCAGGAAGGTGCCGGCAGTGCCGAGCGGCGAGCAGAACGACAGGAACTAGCAGGAAATACACGGCACGCGGGGCAGCACGGACAGTGAATGTTAATATACCGCGTTTGATGGCTGGCCGCCTGGCGTCCTCGATTGCGCACGTATCGCAATGCGCAGCGCAGTGCTTGATAGCACTCGCCCTCGGCCTTGGTCATTGCCGAGCGAGCCCATCGAGAGCGAGTAAGCTGCACAGGAAACGCCCGGCGCTTCCAAGGCTTCGAATCGATGGACGGTTGTGGAATAGAGCTCCAAAGGTGCTGGAGTCTCCGATGCGCCAAAAGGTGCACTTGGTGCTCCGCATACAAAGTGCAAGTGTGGCGCCCTCTATTCGGGCGATAGTAGTATCTCTCCGCCCGCCTTTTTTGCAGCGCCACTACGAAATCAGAACCACAGCGAAGAAGCTGTTCAGGGCAGTTGAGTCTGCGATTAGGCGCGTAGCGAAGCACTCGGCGTTGGGAAGCGACCACCTGCCTGCCTGCCTACCTGCCTACCTAGGTCAGCTACAGTCCTTCACATCTGTCTACACAGACGCTCGCCGATGGAGGCGGCAGCTGTGGAGAGCATCTCCAAGGCGCTGGGACTGCCGCGGCCCTTCCTGCACGAGCCCAACCGCGCCTTCACGCAGCTCGAGTCGTGGCAGCAGCTCACGGCGCTGCTGGCCACGCAGCCCGTGCGCATCAAGCCGCTGGGCTACTACCGCACCCCGACAGCGTCGATATGTACGTCCATCCGTCCGTCCTCCTGCTCCACAGATTATTGTGTCCGTCACCAGCCAGTTACACTCACACTAACCTATTCCTGGGTGGGTCAAAAAATGTATCCATCTTGTATGCCGAAAATGTAGCTATGTGTTCGAATGCTCGCTTGGAGACGCGTCCGCGCGCCGCTACAGCTGGAAGATCTACCGCCGCTACCGGCACTTCCAGAAGTACATCGCGCACTCGTCGGAGCTGCTGGCCGATCGCTCCGTGCGGGTGCCTCGCCTATCCCAAAGCGTACCTCAAGATCTTCCACGCGCAGCACTGCAAAGACCGCCTCGTGGAGCTCCACAAGCTGGCTTGAGGGCGTGGCGGAGACCACGCAGAGCTACTGTCTGCAGCTGCAGCAGAAGCAGGAGAAGCAGGAGAGGGAGAAGCTGCTGAAGCTGCAGCAGCAACGGCTGGCGCAGCTCGAGGGAGCACGCGCGGCTCAAGGCCGCCAAGAAGCAGCACAAAGCCACAGCAGCAGCAACGCTACGGCTGTTCGGCAGGATGTACTTATTACGAGTATGAGCACAGGACGACTGCGCGTGCCGTCCACCACAGCCGCTGGCTCCGGCGGAGGAGTAGCATTAAGCTTGAAGACCGTGGAGCAACAGGGGAGACCCGGCGCTCTATGTGCTCAGGACGGACACGGCGGAGGCGCTGCCGGTCGTGATGCTCAGCTGCTTCCTGTTTGCTGGAGCCAACTGCCCGTTCACGCACGTGTTTCGCGGCATGCCGACCTTGCGCTTGGCGTTGGAGGAGCTCAATGTGCAGATTACTCAGGCCGCGCCTGCCGCGTAATGCCCATCAAGCTCAAGGAACTCCATGAGTACAAGAGCAGGACTCGGATTGAGGCTGACCGCTAGGTCACGAGCAGGAAGCGACAGTTCCTGGGGGCAACGGTGGCAGGCTTTCTTCGAGATCAGCAGGAGCTGGACCCGGCGCTGGCGGATGTCCCGGTAGGGGCGAAGTTGGTGCGCGTGAATGGAGTCAACGTGAGCGACGCGCCTTGCGACCAAGTGTTGATCCAGCTTCCGGAGCGCCGGGCTGCCCACTGCGCTTGAGGTTTCTCTACAACCCCAATCTTAACCGTCAAATCAGCAGTTCGGTGACGCCAAGGTCTATCGTTGATGCTACATCCGATCCTGAGTCACTGAGTGGACGGCAGCGGCTGTTGTCTAGCGCCAGTGGCGGTAGCAGCAGCAGCGGAAACTCGATGGCTGGTCCAGTTGATGCAGGAAAGCCGCCGATAGACTCAAGCCATCGCAGCTACAGTGTGGACGCGCCGCGGTCAACGTCGGGTATATTCGGGTCTGTGTTTGGCGATTTGTTTGGTGCTGGAAGCGCTTCCGGGGCTAGTGGAGCTCCGATGTCTGCGAAATCTGGCATTGTCAGTGCCAGTGGCAAGCAGCGAGGCGAGACAGCTGATATCGCGGTGGGATCGACTCATCATGGGATGCTAAATGGTGCTGCTGCCTTGTTTGCTTGGGGATGATGTGACTGGAGGGTCCCGCGACCTCATTTCGCGTGGATTCTTCTCGTAATTTGCTGCCGTCGTTGCTCCACGAATTGCGCCAAAAGCGTCGCGCCGAGAGGAAGGCAAAGCGCAAGTTCCTGCCAGAGCACGACTTGGATGACAGTGATGATAGCGACGACAACCAACGGGCTGGAAGACATCAAGGCAATCATGTCGCGCAAGGCTCAGGGGTGTGGAGTACGGCAACGGGTCCGATGGGATTGTCCTTTTGAGCGTGCAAGATTTGTGATGTGGAGGCGGCGATGCTTGAGGTGTCTCCCGTATTCTTTTTCGTCGAGATCGGAGCACCGCGGCAGCGAGAAACGACTGTGCAAGGGCTTCGTGTTGGTCTCTATCAACAATGAGAGCACTTTTGGCGCACCGTTTGCCGTGTAGTAATCAAGCGTCTGCGTTCAGCTTCGCGCCCCACCAGCTTGTGCTTCCGTTGGTACCAGGATTTTAGCCCTGCTTTAGGAGACGGAGCTCGCAGAGCAGCACGGAAACAGCGTTCACCGGTCCGTGTTTGATCAAAAGTCATGGGATTGGTTTCGCGCGCGTTCGTCGAACAATCTGGATTGTGTGGCAGAAGCGCAGACGGATCTGAGCAACAGTCTGCAGCTCGCCCTCATGGAGAACGCTTCGGATTCGCGACGAAATTGGCGTGCTTCAGGATGCCCATCGTGAACTGCGGCTTGCGCAGGAGCGCGCCGCTCAGCGAGAACTCCTTCTTCAGGCCAAGATCGAGCAGAGCGACGTCGTAATTGCCAGGCTGAAAGAAGAGGTGGATGTTCAGCGCCAAGAGCTGGAGAAGTCGCGTTTTTGCGCGCGCAGGAGGCGGAGGTCAAGCTCGCAACGAACAAGAAGGAGTACGAGGATATGCGCTGAGAAAGCTCAGGAAAGCGCCAAGATGCGCTTTGCGGAGCATGAGGAGCAGCTAGTGAAGTGGAGTCGAACCGATCGATCTGAGAACGCCAACGCCTTAGCCGAACGTCGCGCCCAGAAAATGTTGGAGGCCGCAGAAAACGAAAGCCAGCGCAAGCATTGAAGAGTATCTGCAGAAGCTGGCTGAGGAGCACTCGGAGTGAGGTGGAAAGTCTCATGCAGCAAGTGGCCGTGTGGCGGCACCAGGTGGAGGTGCTGACGGAAGCTGAGAAGCGAAACTACGCAGCATTGGTGAGCAATGGAGTGAACCCATACGGAGATTACCAGCGCTCTCGCTTCGGCTATTCGAGCTCGGACTCGCCCTTCGCAGACCTCAAGAGCGTGGGCAGCAGCGACCTCCAAGCGCCACGTCGGAAGCCCGGGAAGGCGCAGGGATCGAGTGTATCCACGGCTGCAGCCGCCGCCAAGTGGCGGGACGGCAGCCCCGAGGATGACAACAAGAACAAGAACCACCGCGCTCTCCAGTACCTCGGACCAGTCCTCTCAGTCCAATGCAACGGTACATTCTGGGGATCGCATGGTCTCACTGCTGGCTACAAAGAGTAACCAAAACCCAAGAACTAGCAGTATGTGGAGCGGACTGGTAAGTCGTGTGTACGCTTATAAAACTCCAACAGAGTTATGGTAGCTTGTCAATTTGAGCTCCGAGGAACCTTTCACTTCACAATGCAGAGCACCCGAGGATTCCCCGACCAAAGCAGCAGGCTGCTTCGAACAACTTTTCCACAGATCTTCTTGAGTGAGGATCCTGCCGTTCGGAGTGAGGCCGAAAACCGTAGGAGGAGTTTCAACGTTGTTGCAGCGTTGGGTTAAGCTGTCGAGCTGGTGGTGGGGCGCAATTGCACAATACCGTATCGGGCTTCCACTGCCGTGGTTAGTCCGTGACGGACGCCACTCTAGAGCTATTGGTTGACATGAAAGTCTGGGGGGCGTGTAAACTGGACTCTCTTTTACTCGCTCGGACCGCCTTCAGTACAGTGTAGTGTAATCAATCAATTCCACTTAGAATGCCAGTGACTAATTCAGGTGTGCTTGCTCACGACTACTTCGCTAGACACCTCGGAGCGTAGTCTCTCAGATACACTTGGCGAGACTCCAGCACAGTCACCAAGCAAACACGAACAGCAGGCACATCAACGATTGCAGCGAAGATTTGCTCTCAAGTTTCGTTTTCACGTCATCGTGAGTGACACAAAATGCGAGAGAAAAGTACAATTTTTTCTTCACGTCATTTATTACTTCCAATAAAGAGCATGGTTACGCAGGGAAGTTTGGATCTTGCTAAAGTTTTGGCGCTGTAGATAGTGGGGATTTTCTGTAGAATCGCGTCCTGGTCTTCTGCTTCCTATAGGATGGCTCGCCTTCCGTGTGTACACGGAGAAATACAGTATATAAGTACAGCTATGTGTACATTAATAATACGGCACTGCACTCCATCGCCCATGCATATGTTGCAGCTTGTGTGTCGTCATACTTTGCTAAAATTTTACCATAACGTAAGACTGAAAACAACGCCTGACTCTCTTTCTTGAAGAAATACTCATAAGTAGGTATTCTATGGTAGAGGAAATCGCCCCATTGTGTTCAAGTCATCGCGGTGAAGTCGTCGCGCTTGATCACCCTCAGTCTCCGGAACAGCGTGACACAACGAAAAAGATTAATTCTGAGGGGGCTTAGACGAATCCTAAGTGGCTACACTACGATGGCATACTTCTGAGCGGGGAGGAATCATGCGAGCGGCAAGGCAGGAATCGTGAGTGGAGGGTGAATCCTTTGTCTGTACCAATTGTACTGGAGACCCCAGCAAACAGAAGCGATATCAACAATATCCAACCGCAACACATCATGCAGAGAGCTAGAAAATATATGACCATAACAATTATTGCCATATTTTTCAATACAATAGCGGTGTATTTCTGGTCTTCGAATCCTGTCTGACAATAACTTATTTCGGTGCTATCACCCCATACAATAACGCCTATTTCATGTTCGAAGAATCACCAAATCTCCACCAATCACCACCTCTAGTCAGCCATTTATTAGCCAATCAATGTGAAGGTTTTGACAAAATCTCAGCAGCCATCCATTCCGGCACTGTGATTGCAGGAGCGTTACCACTGCCAATGCTACTTTCATTCTTCGTTT
>JAMXKT010000029.1:0-27515 GCA_024211575.1 Phytophthora melonis | reverse complement strand
CACGCCTTATTAGCTAGCATATTTATCTTAACTCTTTTGCTACCTGCTCCAACATATGCCTGTTCTGGACATAATACTGTCCATACCAAAGCCTTTACGACAAAGTGATTGGCTAAAGTTGGAGCGATTTATGAATCAATACGCTTATGTACCTTATGTTGTCCAGTAAGTAGACTGCTTAAAAACGTACCAACCTCACACAAAGTTTCACAGCTGCACATACTATATTGCCTTCTGTGATTACAGAACCATCACCCAACTACCAAGCAGAGCATCGGCGCCAATATTAGCGGTTCGCAAGGTGAAAAAGGAGGAGTTACGAGACGAGCATTGCGGTCACCACTGGTGCAGCGCAGCGTCGGTCTCTCGAAGAAGGCGGCCGCCGCTCTGTTTCTAAGAAGGCGACAGCCACGGCTGCGTTGAGTTCGCCGACAGCGGAGCGCCGTGGCAATGTTTGAGCGCTAGACCGCCTCGGAGACTTCCGCGTCGATCCCCGGTAAGAGAACGATGGAGTCGTTGTCGACGGAGAAGCTGGAGGCATTGATGGCGGCGGCGCCTGGATCATGTACTAACCGCTCGTGATTGCTGGCGAACGAACCGACAAGGCGTCTGGCGCTCGTGTCTGCGGTGCAGCAACCGCTGCTGAGTTTGGTTTACTGTGTGTGTGTGTGTGGGGGCGTGGCCATACTTGGGCGCTCGATTACACGCTCCGCGCGGAGCTACGAGAGCCGAGTGCAACTCGTTGAAGGAGGCCCTGACCGAGCGCACGACCGCCGATGCGTACAGGGCATCTCCCTCACTCCGACCTGGTCGTGGATACGGTGGTAGGTGAAGGTGGCAGAGGCCGACGGTGGAGGGAGACAGGAGTCGATGATAACGTCGCGCGGTGCGATTGCTGCGACTGGCTGCTGTGGCCGCTGTGGCCCGAGCGGAGGAGCTGGGTTCAGGAGCACCTTTGATCAGGGGAGAACAAAGCGCTAATGGGTCGACGATCAGTTCGATGAGGGAATGGCAGGGGCGGACGCGGAAGGAACAGAAAACCATGGTGAAGATGGTTCACATGACCACCTGCCCCTAGCCTGGTGACACAATGGAGGAGTAGGAGGGGTTGATGATTGAGTTGGTGTCCTGGCGATCATCAAGCCCCACGGCTTTGTCAGAGATGGAGACTACGGCGGAAACCAGGCCCGAGATGACTGCCACGACGTCGTGTGTATGGGTTTTCTTCTGCAGTCATGGCGGCTGGAGTTTGGAGACGGGAACAAGGAGCGCATGTCGACGGAGGCGACGATGAACATCGCAACCCAGGAGGAACTTCAACACAGACTAGTTTATTATCGAAACGGAGCAGACAGCAGGCAGATGTACTGGTCAAATGAAAGTTGGTGCAGCGACGAGCATCTCTGAAGGCAGCTCTCTGGTCTCGGCGCTGCTTTTGCCCAAACCAGCCGCAGGGTCTCTCTTGGTCATGAGTGCTACATCCAACGTAGCAGTGGCTCCAATTGATATCTGCATGGAGTCTTCCAGTAGGTGTGTGTACCCTCAAGTTGCCTACACTTTCGTAAGCAAACCAACCTTCTGGTAGATCGACACCTCTGGCGAACCTGCTTTCTCATCCGCCGCGTCTGGTCGTGACAGTTCCGCGAGGACTCTGTCAGCACTCGCCGACGACCTCAAAGTCGTCTTCATCCCAGGCTCGAGGTTTTCATCCGTTTCGTATTCACTCTCTTCTTCGAAATCGTCTGGATCGAAGTCGCTGTCGCTGTCAGCGGAAGATGCTCGCAGATGTTCAGCGGCAGGAGCCGCGGGGGCGGTAGGAGGCTGCTCTCAGTCGTGACGGCCGTACTTGTTACAGGATGCTTTGTCCAGCGGTAGCCGCGCGGTGCATTGGAGCGCGGCCTTCGGCGGAAGCCGCAGTTGTTGCAGGGGCAGCAGGAGCTGCGGTCGATGCTGGAGCGTGGTCAGCGGCAAAAGCCGCAGTTGTTGCAGGAGGCTGTCCAGCAGCGGGACCTGCGTTCGATGCTGGTGCATGATCACCGGCGAAAGCTGTAATCTGCGTTCGAGCGCGGCTAGCCGTGGCAATCATGGGTTGGTGCTGGAAGATGCTCGGCAGCGGAAACTGCAAGATGTGCTGGTGGGTGCTCAAAGGCGGAAGCCGAGGTTGGTGTTGGCGGGGCACGGCGCTCAGTTGTTGTAGTCACTGTCCGCTGTACAACACCAGCGGACGCTGCTGGTTTCCCTTGATCCGAAGGCTCACTAGTTGTTCTTCCTCTGCTTGGATTGGCTGCGTGAAATGCAGCAACGTAACCTGTTCTGCAAATAGATATAGCCAGAATGGGTGTTGAAAGAACCTACCGACCATGATGGCAGAGTTGGTTCTGCTGGATTCACCATTCCCCCAGAAATATCACCTTAGCGGTTTAACGCCAGCCCGGTGATGCTGGTTCCCGGTCGTGCTTGCTGCCTGACACATGTTCGCTGAAGCTCCTCTTTTGGTATGGCTAGCCACACCCGAGGACTCAGCGCGGAGAGGCGGCGCGAGCGACGCCCGTATGATGGAGCACGGGACAGTAGAATGGGGAAATGAAAATCAATGCTGGAGGGCCGCACGAACCGTACGTTGATGTTCAATGCCGTACGTTGATACCAGCGCCTGCGCATCATTGCCGGTTGATGCGCTATAACCCGACGCGTAGGCGCCCTGACCCAACGCAGCAACGACCGGACCCTGGGCGCTGGACTCGATAGGTGCGGGCGATAATCTTATCACCAGAAAAGCGGCGGGCTGCTGAGTTGCGTCAATCGAGGCTGGAGAAATTACCGAAATGCTTCACATACAGCCATGTGCAACGTTCCTGTTGGGTGCCGTCGAAAATGTCTATATCACCGGCAAAGAAGATTCCTCTGGTTAGGTTTGTATGCACACAATCGTTTTGAAGACAGCCGCCAATGCCGCCGTCTCCCGTTGCAGCTAAAGTTCGATCGCCAAGGGAAGAGCACTCAACTATGGCACACACGCAGGCATTCCCCGCTGGTGGAGGCGCACGGGGTTCCTAGTGAACGGAGGAGACGACGACGGTGGCCGGCTCTGGCGGCGCTGGTCAGTGTAGCAACCACGCGTGTGTCGGCGATCGGACCGACGAGGTGGCTGGCGCTGTCGTTTGCGAGGCAGCAACCGCTGCTAAGTTTGGTGCGCTGAGTGGTGCGCCGTGGCCATGTGGGGCGCTGGACCACGCGCTCGGAGGCATTCCTGAGCGCCTGCTCGTGACGAACGTGGAGAAGGTGGAGTCGTCGACGTCGGAGAAGCTGGAGACGACGACGGTGGCCGGCTCTGGCGGCGCTGGTCAGTGTAGCAACCGCTCGTGTGTCGGCGATCGGACCGACGAGGTGGCTGGCGCTGTCTTTTGCGAGGCAGCAACCGCTGCTGAGTTTGGTTCGCTGAGTGGTGCGCCGTGGCCATGTTGGGGCGCTGGACCACGCGCTCGGAGGCATTCCCTGAGCGCCTGCTCGTGACGAACGTGGAGAAGGTGGAGTCGTCGACGTCGGAGAAGCTGGAGACGACGACGGTGGCCGGCTCTGGCGGCGCTGGTCAGTGTAGCAACCGCTCGTGTGTCGGCGATCGGACCGACGAGGTGGCTGGCGCTGTCTTTGCGAGGCAGCAACCGCTGCTGAGTTTGGTTCGCTGAGTGGTGCGCCGTGGCCATGTGGGGCGCTGGACCACGCGCTCGGAGGCGTTCCCTGAGCGCCTGCTCGTGCTGAACGTGGAGAAGGTGGAGTCGTCGACGTCGGAGAAGCTGGAGACGACGACGGTGGCCGGCTCTGGCGGCGCTGGTCAGTGTAGCAACCACGCGTGTGTCGGCGATCGGACCGACAAGGTGGCTGACGCTGTCTTTTGCGAGGCAGCAACAGCGGCTAAGTTTGGTTCGCTGAGTGGGGCGCCGTGGCTATGTTGGGCGCTGGACCACGCGCTCGGAGGCATTCCCTGAGCGCCTGCTCGTGACGAACGTGGAGAAGGTGGAGTTGTTGACGTCGGAGAAGCTGGAGACGACGACGGTGGCCGGCTCTGGCGGCGCTGGTCAGTGTAGCAACCACGCGTGTGTCGGCGATCGGACCGACGAGGTGGCTGACGCTGTCTTTGCGAGGCAGCAACAGCGGCTAAGTTTGGTTCGCTGAGTGGGGCGCCGTGGCCATGTTGGGCGCTGGACCACGCGCACGGAGGCATTCCCTGAGCGCCTGCTCGTGACGAACATGGAGAAGGTGGAGTCGTCGACGTCGGAGAAGCTGGAGACGACGACGGTGGCCGGCTCTGGCGGCGCTGGTCAGTGTAGCAACCACGCGTGTGTCGGCGATCGGACCGACGAGGTGGCTGACGCTGTCTTTTGCGAGGCAGCAACAGCTGCTGAGTTTGGTTCGCTGAGTGGTGCGCCGTGGCCATGTGGGGCGCTGGACCACGCGCTCGGAGGCATTCCCTGAGCGCCTGCTCGTGACGAACGTGGAGAAGGTGGAGTTGTTGACGTCGGAGAAGCTGGAGACGACGACGGTGGCCGGCTCTGGCGGCGCTGGTCAGTGTAGCAACCACGCGTGTGTCGGCGATCGGACCGACAAGGTGGCTGACGCTGTCTTTGCGAGGCAGCAACAGCGGCTGAGTTTGGTTCGCTGAGTGGTGCGCCGTGGCCATGTTGGGCGCTGGACCACGCGCTCGGAGGCATTCCCTGAGCGCCTGCTCGTGACGAACATGGAGAAGGTGGAGTTGTCGACGTCGGAGAAGCTGGAGACGACGACGGTGGCCGGCTCTGGCGGCGCTGGTCAGTGTAGCAACCGCTCGTGTGTCGGCGATCGGACCGACGAGGTGGCTGGCGCTGTCTTTTGCGAGGCAGCAACAGCGGCTGAGTTTGGTTCGCTGAGTGGTGCGCCGTGGCCATGTGGGGCGCTGGACCACGCGCTCGGAGGCGTTCCTGAGCGCCTGCTCGTGCTGAACGTGGAGAAGGTGGAGTTGTCGACGTCGGAGAAGCTGGAGACGACGACGGTGGCCGGCTCTGGCGGCGCTGGTCAGTGTAGCAACCACGCGTGTGTCGGCGATCGGACCGACAAGGTGGCTGACGCTGTCGTTTGCGAGGCAGCAACAGCGGCTGAGTTTGGTTCGCTGAGTGGTGCGCCGTGGCCATATGGGGCGCTGGACCACGCAGCTCGGAGGCATTCCCTGAGCGCCTGCTCGTGACGAACGTGGAGAAGGTGGAGTTGTCGACGTCGGAGAAGCTGGAGACGACGACGGTGGCCGGCTCTGGCGGCGCTGGTCAGTGTAGCAACCACGCGTGTGTCGGCGATCGGACCGACAAGGTGGCTGACGCTGTCTTTTGCGAGGCAGCAACAGCGGCTAAGTTTGGTTCGCTGAGTGGGGCGCCGTGGCCATGTTGGGCGCTGGACCACGCAGCTCGGAGGCATTCCCTGAGCGCCTGCTCGTGACGAACATGGAGAAGGTGGAGTTGTTGACGTCGGAGAAGCTGGAGACGACGACGGTGGCCGGCTCTGGCGGCGCTGGTCAGTGTAGCAACCACGCGTGTGTCGGCGATCGGACCGACAAGGTGGCTGACGCTGTCTTTTGCGAGGCAGCAACAGCGGCTAAGTTTGGTTCGCTGAGTGGGGCGCCGTGGCCATGTGGGGCGCTGGACCACGCGCTCGGAGGCATTCCCTGAGCGCCTTCTCGTGACTAACATGGAGAAGGTGGAGTTGTAGACGTCGGAGAAGCTGGAAACGACGACGGTGGCCGGCTCTGGCGGCGCTGGTCAGTGTAGCAACCACGCGTGTGTCGGCGATCGGACCGACAAGGTGGCTGACGCTGTCGTTTGCGAGGCTGCAACAGCGGCTGAGTTTGGTGCGCTGAGTGGTGCGCCGTGGCCATGTGGGGCGCTGGACCACGCGCTCGGAGGCGTTCCCTGAGCCCCTCCTCGTGCTAAACGTGGAGAAGGTGGAGTTGTCGACGTCGGAGAAGCTGGAGACGACGACGGTGGCCGGCTCTGGCGGCGCTGGTCAGTGTAGCAACCACGCGTGTGTCGGCGATCGGACCGACAAGGTGGCTGACGCTGTCGTTTGCGAGGCAGCAACAGCGGCTGAGTTTGGTGCGCTGAGTGGTGCGCCGTGGCCATGTGGGGCGCTGGACCACGCAGCTCGGAGGCATTCCCGAGCGCCTGCTCGTGACGAACGTGGAGAAGGTGGAGTTGTTGACGTCGGAGAAGCTGGAGACGACGACGGTGGCCGGCTCTGGCGGCGCTGGTCAGTGTAGCAACCGCTCGTGTGTCGGCGATCGGACCGACAAGGTGGCTGACGCTGTCTTTGCGAGGCAGCAACAGCGGCTAAGTTTGGTTCGCTGAGTGGGGCGCCGTGGCCATGTTGGGCGCTGGACCACGCGCTCGGAGGCATTCCCGAGCGCCTGCTCGTGACGAACATGGAGAAGGTGGAGTTGTTGACGTCGGAGAAGCTGGAGACGACGACGGTGGCCGGCTCTGGCGGCGCTGGTCAGTGTAGCAACCACGCGTGTGTCGGCGATCGGACCGACGAGGTGGCTGACGCTGTCTTTGCGAGGCAGCAACAGCGGCTGAGTTTGGTGCGCTGAGTGGTGCGCCGTGGCCATGTGGGGCGCTGGACCACGCGCTCGGAGGCGTTCCCTGAGCGCCTGCTCGTGACGAACGTGGAGAAGGTGGAGTTGTTGACGTCGGAGAAGCTGGAGACGACGACGGTGGCCGGCTCTGGCGGCGCTGGTCAGTGTAGCAACCGCTCGTGTGTCGGCGATCGGACCGACGAGGTGGCTGACGCTGTCGTTTGCGAGGCAGCAACAGCGGCTGAGTTTGGTGCGCTGAGTGGTGCGCCGTGGCCATGTGGGGCGCTGGACCACGCGCTCGGAGGCGTTCCCTGAGCGCCTGCTCGTGCTGAACGTGGAGAAGGTGGAGTCGTCGACGTCGGAGAAGCTGGAGACGACGACGGTGGCCGGCTCTGGCGGCGCGGGTCAGTGTAGCAACCGCTGGTGTGTCGGCGATCGGACCGACGAGGTGGCTGGCGCTGTCTTTTGCGAGGCAGCAACCGCTGCTGAGTTTGGTGCGCTGAGTGGTGCGCCATGGCGATATGGGGCGGTGGACCACGTGCTCGGAGGCATTTCCCGAGCGCCTGCTCGTGCCGAATGTGGAGAAGGTGGAGTTATTGACGTCGGAGAAGCTGGAGACGACGACGGTGGCCGGCTCTGGCGGCGCTGGTCAGTGTAGCAACCGCTCGTGTGTCGGCGATCGGACCGACAAGGTGGCTGACGCTGTCGTTTGCGAGGCAGCAACAGCGGCTGAGTTTGGTTCGCTGTGTGGGGCGCCGTCGCTATGTTAGGCGCTGGACCACGCAGCTCGGAGGCATTCCCGAGCGCCTGCTCGTGACGAACATGGAGAAGACGGCGTTGTTGACGTCGGAGAAGCTGGAGACGACGACGGTGGCCGGCTCTGGCGGCGCTGGTCAGTGTAGCAACCACGCGTGTGTCGGCGATCGGACCGACAAGGTGGCTGACGCTGTCTTTTGCGAGGCAGCAACAGCGGCTAAGTTTGGTTCGCTGAGTGGGGCGCCGTGGCCATGTGGGGCGCTGGACCACGCGCTCGGAGGCATTCCCTGAGCGCCTGCTCGTGACGAACGTGGAGAAGGTGGAGTTGTTGACGTCGGAGAAGCTGGAGACGACGACGGTGGCCGGCTCTGGCGGCGCTGGTCAGTGTAGCAACCGCTCGTGTGTCGGCGATCGGACCGACGAGGTGGCTGACGCTGTCTTTTGCGAGGCAGCAACAGCGGCTGAGTTTGGTGCGCTGAGTGGTGCGCCGTGGCCATGTGGGGCGCTGGACCACGCGCTCGGAGGCATTCCCGAGCGCCTGCTCGTGACGAACGTGGAGAAGGTGGAGTTGTTGACGTCGGAGAAGCTGGAGACGACGACGGTGGCCGGCTCTGGCGGCGCTGGTCAGTGTAGCAACCGCTCGTGTGTCGGCGATCGGACCGACGAGGTGGCTGACGCTGTCGTTTGCGAGGCAGCAACAGCTGCTGAGTTTGGTGCGCTGAGTGGTGCGCCGTGGCCATGTGGGGCGCTGGACCACGCGCTCGGAGGCATTCCCTGAGCGCCTGCTCGTGCTGAACGTGGAGAAGGTGGAGTCGTCGACGTCGGAGAAGCTGGAGACGACGACGGTGGCCGGCTCTGGCGGCGCTGGTCAGTGTAGCAACCGCTGGTGTGTCGGCGATCGGACCGACGAGGTGGCTGGCGCTGTCTTTTGCGAGGCAGCAACCGCTGCTGAGTTTGGTGCGCTGAGTGGTGCGCCATGGCGATATGGGGCGGTGGACCACGTGCTCGGAGGCATTTCCCGAGCGCCTGCTCGTGCCGAATGTGGAGAAGGTGGAGTTATTGACGTCGGAGAAGCTGGAGACGACGACGGTGGCCGGTTCTGGCGGCGCCGGTCAGTGTAGCAACCGCTCGTGTGTCGGCGATCGGACCGACAAGGTGGCTGACGCTGTCGTTTGCGAGGCAGCAACAGCGGCTGAGTTTGGTTCGCTGTGTGGGGCGCCGTGGCTATGTTGGGCGCTGGACCACGCGCTCGGAGGCATTCCCGAGCGCCTGCTCGTGACGAACATGGAGAAGGTGGAGTTGTTGACGTCGGAGAAGCTGGAGACGACGACGGTGGCCGGCTCTGGCGGCGCTGGTCAGTGTAGCAACCACGCGTGTGTCGGCGATCGGACCGACAAGGTGGCTGACGCTGTCTTTTGCGAGGCAGCAACAGCGGCTGAGTTTGGTTCGCTGAGTGGTGCGCCGTGGCCATGTGGGGCGCTGGACCACGCGCTCGGAGGCGTTCCCTGAGCGCCTGCTCGTGCTGAACGTGGAGAAGGTGGAGTTGTTGACGTCGGAGAAGCTGGATACGACGACGGTGGCCGGCTCTGGCGGCGCTGGTCAGTGTAGCAACCACGCGTGTGTCGGCGATCGGACCGACAAGGTGGCTGACGCTGTCTTTTGCGAGGCAGCAACAGCGGCTGAGTTTGGTTCGCTGAGTGGTGCGCCGTGGCCATGTGGGGCGCTGGACCACGCGCTCGGAGGCATTCCTGAGCGCCTGCTCGTGACGAACGTGGAGAAGGTGGAGTTGTTGACGTCGGAGAAGCTGGAGACGACGACGGTGGCCGGCTCTGGCGGCGCTGGTCAGTGTAGCAACGCTCGTGTGTCGGCGATCGGACCGACGAGGTGGCTGACACTGTCTTTTGCGAGGCAGCAATAGCTGCTGAGTTTGGTGCGCTGAGTGGTGCGCCGTGGCCATGTGGGGCGCTGGACCACGCGCTCGGAGGCATTCCCTGAGCGCCTGCTCGTGACGAACATGGAGAAGGTGGAGTCGTCGACGTCGGAGAAGCTGGAGACGACGACGGTGGCCGGCTCTGGCGGCGCTGGTCAGTGTAGCAACCGCTCGTGTGTCGGCGATCGGACCGACGAGGTGGCTGGCGCTGTCTTTTGCGAGGCAGCAACCGCTGCTGAGTTTGGTGCGCTGAGTGGTGCGCCGTGGCCATGTGGGGCGCTGGACCACGCGCTCGGAGGCGTTCCCTGAGCGCCTGCTCGTGCTGAACGTGGAGAAGGTGGAGTCGTCGACGTCGGAGAAGCTGGAGACGACGACGGTGGCCGGCTCTGGCGGCGCTGGTCAGTGTAGCAACCGCTCGTGTGTCGGCGATCGGACCGACGAGGTGGCTGGCGCTGTCTTTTGCGAGGCAGCAACCGCTGCTGAGTTTGGTGCGCTGAGTGGTGCGCCATGGCGATATGGGGCGGTGGACCACGTGCTCGGAGGCATTTCCCGAGCGCCTGCTCGTGCCGAATGTGGAGAAGGTGGAGTAATTGACGTCGGAGAAGCTGGAGACGACGACGGAGGCCGGCTCCGGCGTCGCTGATCAGTGTAGCAACGCTCGTGTGTCGGCGATCGGACCGACGAGGTGGCTGACGCTGTCTTTGCGAGGCAGCAACAGCTGCTGAGTTTGGTGCGCTGAGTGGTGCGCCGTGGCCATGTGGGGCGCTGGACCACGCGCTCGGAGGCATTCCCTGAGCGCCTGCTCGTGACGAACATGGAGAAGGTGGAGTTATTGACGTCGGAGAAGCTGGAGACGACGACGGTGGCCGGCTCTGGCGGCGCTGGTCAGTGTAGCAACCGCTCGTGTGTCGGCGATCGGACCGACGAGGTGGCTGGCGCTGTCTTTTGCGAGGCAGCAACCGCTGCTGAGTTTGGTGCGCTGAGTGGTGCGCCGTGGCGATATGGGGCGCTGGACCACGCGCTCGGAGGCATTCCTGAGCGCCTGCTCGTGCCGAACGTGGAGAAGGTGGAGTTATTGACGTCGGAGAAGCTGGAGACGACGACGGTGGCCGGCTCTGGCGGCGCTGGTCAGTGTAGCAACCGCTCGTGTGTCGGCGATCGGACCGACGAGGTGGCTGGCGCTGTCTTTTGCGAGGCAGCAACCGCTGCTGAGTTTGGTGCGCTGAGTGGTGCGCCATGGCCATGTGGGGCGCTGGACCACGAGCTAGGAGGCATTCCTGAGCGCCTGCTCGTGACGAACGTGGAGAAGGTGGAGTTGTTGACGTCGGAGAAGCTGGAGACGACGACGGTGGCCGGCTCTGGCGGCGCTGGTCAGTGTAGCAACCGCTCGTGTGTCGGCGATCGGACCGACGAGGTGGCTGGCGCTGTCTTTGCGAGGCAGCAACCGCTGCTGAGTTTGGTGCGCTGAGTGGTGCGCCGTGGCCATGTGGGGCGCTGGACCACGCGCTCGGAGGCATTCCCTGAGCGCCTGCTCGTGACGAACATGGAGAAGGTGGAGTTGTTGACGTCGGAGAAGCTGGAGACGACGACGGTGGCCGGCTCTGGCGGCGCTGGTCAGTGTAGCAACCACGCGTGTGTCGGCGATCGGACCGACGAGGTGGCTGACGCTGTCTTTTGCGAGGCAGCAACCGCTGCGGAGTTTGGTGCGCTGTGTGGGGCACCGTGGCTATGTTGGGCGCTGTACCACGCGCTCGGAGGCATTCCCTGAGCCCATGTTCGTGACGAACGTGGAGATAGTGGAGTCGTCGACGTCGGAGAAGCTGGAGACGACGACGGTGGCCGGCTCTGGCGGCGCTGGTCAGTGTAGCAACCACGCGTGTGTCGGCGATCGGACCGACGAGGTGGCTGACGCTGTCTTTTGCGAGGCAGCAACCGCTGCTGAGTTTGGTGCGCTGAGTGGTGCGCCGTGGCCATGTGGGGCGCTGGACCACGCGCTCGGAGGCATTCCCTGAGCGCCTGCTCGTGACGAACGTGGAGAAGGTGGAGTCGTCGACGTCGGAGAAGCTGGAGACGACGACGGTGGCCGGCTCTGGCGGCGCTGGTCAGTGTAGCAACGCTCGTGTGTCGGCGATCGGACCGACGAGGTGGCTGACGCTGTCTTTTGCGAGGCAGCAAAAGCTGCTGAGTTTGGTGCGCTGAGTGGTGCGCCATGGCGATATGGGGCGCTGGACCACGCGCTCGGAGGCATTCCCGAGCGCCTGCTCGTGCTGAACGTGGAGAAGGTGGAGTCGTCGACGTCGGAGAAGCTGGAGACGACGACGGTGGCCGGCTCTGGCGGCGCTGGTCAGTGTAGCAACGCTCGTGTGTCGGCGATCGGACCGACGAGGTGGCTGGCGCTGTCTTTTGCGAGGCAGCAACCGCTGCTGAGTTTGGTGCGCTGAGTGGTGCGCCATGGCGATATGGGGCGCTGGACCACGCGCTCGGAGGCATTCCCGAGCGCCTGCTCGTGCCGAACGTGGAGAAGGTGGAGTTATTGACGTCGGAGAAGCTGGAGACGACGACGGTGGCCGGCTCTGGCGGCGCTGGTCAGTGTAGCAACCGCTCGTGTGTCGGCGATCGGACCGACGAGGTGGCTGACGCTGTCTTTTGCGAGGCAGCAACCGCTGCTGAGTTTGGTGCGCTGAGTGGTGCGCCGTGGCCATGTGGGGCGCTGGACCACGCGCTCGGAGGCATTCCTGAGCGCCTGCTCGTGCTGAACGTGGAGAAGGTGGAGTCGTCGACGTCGGAGAAGCTGGAGACGACGACGGTGGCCGGCTCTGGCGGCGCTGGTCAGTGTAGCAACCGCTCGTGTGTCGGCGATCGGACCGACGAGGTGGCTGGCGCTGTCTTTTGCGAGGCAGCAACCGCTGCTGAGTTTGGTGCGCTGAGTGGTGCGCCGTGGCCATGTTGGGCGCTGGACCACGAGCTCGGAGGCATTACCAGAGCCCCTGCTCGTGCCGAAAGTGGAGAAGGTGGAGTTATTGACGTCGGAGAAGCTGGAGACGACGACGGTGGCCGGCTCTGGCGGCGCTGGTCAGTGTAGCAACCGCTCGTGTGTCGGCGATCGGACCGACAAGGTGGCTGACGCTGTCTTTGCGAGGCAGCAACAGCGGCTGAGTTTGGTTCGCTGTGTGGGGCACCGTGGCTATGTTGGGCGCTGTACCACGCGCTCGGAGGCATTCCCTGAGCCCATGCTCGTGACGAACGTGGAGATAGTGGAGTCGTCGACGTCGGAGAAGCTGGAGACGACGACGGTGGCCGGCTCTGGCGGCGCTGGTCAGTGTAGCAACCGCTCGTGTGTCGGCGATCGGACCGACGAGGTGGCTGACACTGTCTTTTGCGAGGCAGCAACCGCTGCTGAGTTTGGTGCGCTGAGTGGTGCGCCTTGGCGATTTGGGGCGGTGGACCACGTGCTCGGAGGCATTTCCCGAGCGCCTGCTCGTGCCGAATGTGGAGAAGGTGGAGTTATTGACGTCGGAGAAGCTGGAGACGACGACGGTGGCCGGCTCTGGCGGCGCTGGTCAGTGTAGCAACCGCTCGTGTGTCGGCGATCGGACCGACAAGGTGGCTGACGCTGTCTTTTGCGAGGCAGCAACAGCTGCTGAGTTTGGTTCGCTGAGTGGGGCGCCGTGGCTATGTTGGGCGCTGGACCACGCAGCTCGGAGGCATTCCCGAGCGCCTGCTCGTGACGAACATGGAGAAGACGGCGTTGTTGACGTCGGAGAAGCTGGAGACGACGACGGTGGCCGGCTCTGGCGGCGCTGGTCAGTGTAGCAACCACGCGTGTGTCGGCGATCGGACCGACGAGGTGGCTGACGCTGTCTTTTGCGAGGCAGCAACAGCGGCTGAGTTTGGTTCGCTGAGTGGTGCGCCGTGGCCATGTGGGGCGCTGGACCACGCGCTCGGAGGCATTCCCTGAGCGCCTGCTCGTGCTGAACGTGGAGAAGGTGGAGTTGTTGACGTCGGAGAAGCTGGAGACGACGACGGTGGCCGGCTCTGGCGGCGCTGGTCAGTGTAGCAACCGCTCGTGTGTCGGCGATCGGACCGACGAGGTGGCTGACGCTGTCTTTTGCGAGGCAGCAACAGCTGCTGAGTTTGGTGCGCTGAGTGGTGCGCCGTGGCCATGTGGGGCGCTGGACCACGCGCTCGGAGGCATTCCCTGAGCGCCTGCTCGTGACGAACGTGGAGAAGGTGGAGTCGTCGACGTCGGAGAAGCTGGAGACGACGACGGTGGCCGGCTCTGGCGGCGCTGGTCAGTGTAGCAACCACGCGTGTGTCGGCGATCGGACCGACGAGGTGGCTGACGCTGTCTTTTGCGAGGCAGCAACCGCTGCTGAGTTTGGTGCGCTGAGTGGTGCGCCGTGGCCATGTTGGGCGCTGGACCACGCGCTCGGAGGCATTCCCGAGCGCCTGCTCGTGACGAACATGGAGAAGGTGGAGGTGTTGACGTCGGAGAAGCTGGAGACGACGACGGTGGCCGGCTCTGGCGGCGCTGGTCAGTGTAGCAACCGCTCGTGTGTCGGCGATCGGACCGACAAGGTGGCTGACGCTGTCTTTTGCGAGGCAGCAACCGCTGCTGAGTTTGGTGCGCTGAGTGGTGCGCCGTGGCCATGTTGGGCGCTGGACCACGCGCTCGGAGGCATTCCTGAGCGCCTGCTCGTGACGAACATGGAGAAGGTGGAGTTGTTGACGTCGGAGAAGCTGGAGACGACGACGGTGGCCGGCTCTGGCGGCGCTGGTCAGTGTAGCAACGCTCGTGTGTCGGCGATCGGACCGACGAGGTGGCTGACGCTGTCTTTTGCGAGGCAGCAACAGCTGCTGAGTTTGGTGCGCTGAGTGGTGCGCCGTGGCCATGTGGGGCGCTGGACCACGCGCTCGGAGGCGTTCCCTGAGCGCCTGCTCGTGACGAACATGGAGAAGGTGGAGTCGTCGACGTCGGAGAAGCTGGAGACGACGACGGTGGCCGGCTCTGGCGGCGCTGGTCAGTGTAGCAACCACGCGTGTGTCGGCGATCGGACCGACAAGGTGGCTGACGCTGTCTTTTGCGAGGCAGCAACAGCGGCTAAGTTTGGTTCGCTGAGTGGGGCGCCGTGGCCATGTTGGGCGCTGGACCACGCGCACGGAGGCATTCCCTGAGCGCCTGCTCGTGACGAACGTGGAGAAGGTGGAATTGTTGACGTCGGAGAAGCTGGAGACGACGACAGAGGCCGGCTCTGGTGGCGCTGGTCTGGATCACGCTGTCGGAGGCATTCCCCGAGCGCATGCTCGTGCCGAATGTGGAGAAGGTGGAGTCGTCGACGTCGGAGAAGCTGGAGACGACGACGGTGGCCGGTTCTGGCGGTGCTGGTCAGTGTAGCAACCACGCGTGTGTCGGCGATCGGACCGACAAGGTGGCTGACGCTGTCTTTTGCGAGGCAGCAACCGCTGCTGAGTTTGGTGCGCTGAGTGGTGCGCCGTGGCCATGTTGGGCGCTGGACCACGCGCACGGAGGCATTCCCTGAGCGCCTGCTCGTGACGAACGTGGAGAAGGTGGAATTGTTGACGTCGGAGAAGCTGGAGACGACGACGGTGGCCGGCTCTGGCGGCGCTGGTCAGTGTAGCAACCACGCGTGTGTCGGCGATCGGACCGACAAGGTGGCTGACGCTGTCTTTTGCGAGGCAGCAACCGCTGCTGAGTTTGGTTCGCTGTGTGGGGCGCCGTGGCTATGTTAGGCGCTGGACCACGCAGCTCGGAGGCATCCCCGAGCGCCTGCTCGTGACGAACATGGAGAAGACGGCGTTGTTGACGTCGGAGAAGCTGGAGACGACGACGGTGGCCGGCTCTGGCGGCGCTGGTCTGGATCACGCTGTCGGAGGCATTCCCGAGCCCATGCTCGTGCCGAACGTTGAGAAGGTGGAGTCGTCGACGTCGGAGAAGCTGAAGACGACGACGTAGGCCGGCTCTGGCGGCGCTGGTCTGGATCACGCTGTCGGAGGCATTCCCGAGCGCATGCTCGTGACGAACGTGGAGAAGGTGGAGTTGTTGACGTCGGAGAAGCTGGAGGCGACGACGTAGGCCGGCTGTGGCGACGCTGGTCTGGATCACGCTGTCGGAGGCATTCCCCGAGCGCATGCTCGTGACGAACGTGGAGAAGGTGGAGTTATTGACGTCGGAGAAGCTGGAGACGACGACGGTGGCCGGTTCTGGCGGCGCCGGTCAGTGTAGCAACCGCTCGTGTGTCGGCGATCGGACCGACAAGGTGGCTGACGCTGTCTTTTGCGAGGCAGCAACAACGGCTGAGTTTGGTTCGCTGAGTGGTGCGCCATGGCCATGTGGGGCGGTGGAGGCATTCCCTGAGCCCATTCTCGTGCCGAACGTGGAGAAGGTGGAGTCGT
The DNA here is from genome assembly GCA_024211575.1 of Phytophthora melonis. Classification (NCBI taxonomy): domain Eukaryota; phylum Oomycota; class Peronosporomycetes; order Peronosporales; family Peronosporaceae; genus Phytophthora; species Phytophthora melonis. The sequence continues at coordinate 11,820 of JAMXKT010000029.1, read as the reverse complement.
CGACGTCGGAGAAGCTGGAGACGACGACGGTGGCCGGCTCTGGCGGCGCTGGTCAGTGTAGCAACCGCTCGTGCGTCGGCGATCTGACCGACAAGGTGGCTGACGCTGTCTTTTGCGAGGCAGCAACAACGGCTGAGTTTGGTTCGCTGAGTGGGGCGCCGTGGCCATGTTGGGCGGTGGAGGCATTCCCTGAGCCCATGCTCGTGACGAACGTGGAGAAGGTGAAGTTGTCGACGTCGTAGAAGCTGGAGCCAACGACGGTGGCCGGCTCTGACTGTGCTGGTCTGGACAACGCTGTCGGAGGCATTCCCGAGTGTATGCTCGTGACGAACGTGGAGAAGGTGGAGTCGTCGACGTCGGAGAAGCTGGAGACGACGACGTAGGCCGGCTGTGGCGACGCTGGTCTGGATCACGCTGTCGGAGGCATTCCCCGAGCGCCTGCTCGTGACGAACGTGGAGAAGACGGAGTTGTTGACGTCGGAGAAGCTGGAGACGACGACGGTGGCCGGCTCCGGCGTCGCCGATCAGTGTAGCGACGCGCGGGTGTCGGCGATCGGACCGACGAGGTGGATGACGCTGGCTTTTGCGAGGCAGCAACCGCGGCTGAGTTTGGTACACTGATTGGGGCGCCGTGACCAGGCTGGGCGCTGGACCACGCGCTCGGAGGCATTCCCCAGTGCATGGTCGTGACGATCGTGGAGAAGGTGGAATTAATGACTTCGGAGGAACCGGAGACATGTATCACGCGCTCGTGTGTCAGCGAACGGGCCGGCGACGTTGCTGTCACTGGCTCGTCCGAGTCTCGTTCTTGGCGAGGAGCACCCCGTTCAAGAACGGTAGGGCATGCGCGGAGGAGATGGATACAAAGATGACGGCAGTGGCCGGGCCGTAGTTGTCTTGAAGAACTCGGAAGTATTACCCTGACCGTGTGTGCTGAGCGAATGTGGAGCCGGGTTCACCGAGACGGCATTGTCGGACGTAGTCTTGCTTATAAAGTTGATATCGGGGCCAACTGTGCAAGTCGGTGCATCATAGATATTGACGTGAGTGCCAGGCGATGTCTGCGCTGCGCATACGATATTGATGTAGTGAAATGCCAGGCGAACGATGTCTGCGTTGCAAATACGATATTGAAGTAGTGAAATGCCAGGCGAGTACTGTCTGGGCTCAGCTAAATGGAAACGACATATAACGCGGTATCGGCTGTGGCTGGATTACTGCAATAGCGTTGGCCTTTATCACGATTTGCGTCGCTGGCTGTCCGATGGTTGAGGAAGTTCAATCTCTGACACAGGAGTAATCGACTTGTTTTTCTTAGTCCGAGTCTTGAAGAGGCTGTTTCCTGTGGCTGATGCGCAGACGAGATCTAGCGCTTCACGAACGCTTGGAGTCGAAGCATGAGAAAAAACATCTTTGAAGTGGTAGGCTGCAAAGCATTCCACGTGAAAACCGACTTCGCATTTTGCGCAGCCGTACCGCGACCGCTTCTGGAAACCTCGCATTCGGCACAACAGGCACTTTAGCTGTCCATCCGACTCAACGGTCGAGTTTGGCGTTAGAATGTGACCACTCATGATTCCACCGACCACTCCACTCGGAGACGTCTCCTTGTTTTTGCGTTTCGCCGATCGCTTCAAGTTCATGGTGGCTAAGTGTTTTGCCGTAAGCTGTTCTGCGATCCGACGCTTGAACTCACGGAGCGTTACTAAAGAAGTTCCAGGCGGCATAACCTCTTGAAAGAGCGCATAGGCGTTAATGACACACATATCCAGTGCCCATGTAAAAATACTCATGGACAGTCGCATCTCCTTGCGTCGCGTCGGGTTTGTCGACCGCAATTGATCAACCCTGTCTACACCATTCATAGCAGAATTGTAGGCAGCAATCACCGCGGGAACCATAAATGTTTTTTTGTGGAGGTTTTCTTTGCCAGTCCACCGCTTGATTGGAAACAATCCATGCACGCAGTCAATTGCGTCGGGATCATCCATGGTCATCACGAGCTTCGATGGTGTCTTGCGTAAGTCGTTTGAATAAAACAGCACCACTTTGCGGTCCTTGAAAACAATGTAGCCGGCATGTGGTGCGAAAACGCTTACAGGAGGTGGAAATGCACTGCGGCTGTTTTTTGGTAGGTTGCGCTGAGTCTTGGTGTGCTCCTTTTTGCGCTGGGTGTATCCGCCTTCTTGTTCGGGTATAGCGATAAGCTCCCAGGTGCCCCGTGGGGCAGACCCAACTCGCGCAATTGACGCGGCAACTGCAGGTTTACTTGTTTGCTCCACATTTTTCTCGCGTATCGTGCCAACCAGTTTCGTTTCGCCATCCGAAAAAACCAACAATGCCTTTGCCAAAGCGTGACGCGTATAGAAATTATCCGTCACCATCAGACGCCTACCACTTGGTGACTCCACTGCCGAGGCTTGATGTCCCATCATAGCAACCCACAGTGCCGAGGCACTTTTTTTTTTTACACGAACGTCGGGGTTTGAAAGGGTTCGAAGGATAGGAGCAGTAAGGCTCGGAAAAACTTTTGTATAACGCGCAACAGGTGTGGCCCGGGTCCAATTGCCCGAGCCGTTGTCCCAGATGCTGTGAATGTAGAGCGATTTCCACCCGACGACTGCGTAGAAGCGAATTGCGTACTTGTCTGGCTTGGACGGCATATAAGATTTAGCACGCGTGCGGGCCTTGGTTCTTACACTGCACTCATCAAACGAGTTGGCCCCGTAAGGGGTCGCTATCTGCACGAATTTCGTTTGTACATGCTCCATCACAATACGGCTGTGCCAGAGGGGGTCGCTTCCGTCACCCGACGTCATGTCCAGAGGGTGAAATTGAACTCGAGCCCGAATATCCTGGAATCGCGTTCGACTCATAGTCATTGAGAAATCGTGTTGTCCAAGAAATCGCCTTTCACTCCAGAACTCCGCGATTTCATTGAGCGGGCAAATACTCATCGCTAACTCGAGACCGATATAGGCGTCGAATTCGCTGTCCGTTGTTTCCGCTTTACCGTGCGCCTTCAGCGCCTCATTTGTCCACCCCTGGATCCTGCTCTTGAACTCCTTAGTGATAAATAGCGAAAACAGACCCAGCTCGCCATGGTCTTGAAATGCCTTCTCAACTCGTGTGCGCTCCGCTATGTAAAGCCCGCTATCCATCGTCAAACCAGTCATATACATGTCCGACACAGAGCTGACAGGGACGCTGGTGCTCAACTCCTCTTGTTGGGCGGAATCGAGTGGGCGTCCGTCCGAGTCTGAGCTGTCGTCGTTCACTCCCCCGAATTCGCTATAGCCGCTATTACTTCCTCCGATAATATCCTCTCCCTCATCATCTGTGGATTCGTAGCTGCTTGATCCAGCGCGCTGTTCGTTCGTAGAGTCGTCTCCAGATCGAGTATCGTCCGATTCGCCACTTTGTCGTCTTTCATTCTCGCTTGCATGTTTGGCCTGTTTCTTTTGTCTTGATGGCTTAGAAGAAGCAACCCCCACGGTCCTGGCGCGGCGCGGGGCTTTCGTCTGCGATCGCGTCTTGGCCCTCCCCATGGTTATGAAGTAGAGCGAGGAATGAAGGGTGAGCGGAGTCCAGCACTAGCCTAATTACTGATAGGGCCAAAATGGGTATCATATTAGCCAATGACATGTCGTCATCAAAATACGAGTCGCGTACAAGGCAGTTCGCCTTCAATTTCTCTCAGACATTGTTCGCCTGGCACGTGATATGTCTGTGAAACGCCTAGTGAAAAAACTGCTCGAGGTCTCGGTTCTTTGTCTTTCGCTTTCATACTCTTTGCTAAACGTTCTAGCTTCACATCGAACCGTGCCGCCCTCAGCATCGACTCAAATCGGCCTTCGTCCTTATCTCCAGCTCCCCCGGCACCGACAACCTCCGAATTCATAGATTCCACCACGGTGACCTCCTCGATGAGTTCTACTCCACCATCACGGTAGTATCGCAAAGCCCTCCATTGTCGACTTCAGAGCAGGTGAAGACGACAATCCCACCTTCTCCATGTTCGTCACGAGCATGCGCTCAGCGAATGCCTCCGAGCGCGTGGTCCAGACCAGCACAGCCAGAGCCGGCCAACGCCGTCGGCTCCAGCTTCTCCGACGTCGACAACTTCACCTTCTCCACGTTCGTCACGAGCATGCGCTCGGGGAATGCCTCCGACAGCGTGGTCCAGACCAGCACCGCCAGAGCCGGCCACCGTCGTCGGCTCCAGCTTCTCCGACGTCGACAACTCCACCTCCTCCACGTTCGGCACGGGAATGGGCTCAGGGAATGCCTCCACCGCCCCACATGGCCATGGCGCACCACTCAGCGCACCAAACTCAGCCGTTGTTGCTGCCTCGCAAAAGACAGCGTCAGCCACCTTGTCGGTCCGATCGCCGACACACGAGCGGTTGCTACACTGACCAGCGCCGCCAGAACCGGCCACCGTCGTCGTCTCCAGCTTCTCCGACGTCGACGACTCCACCTTCTCAACGTTCGGCACGAGCATGGGCTCGGGGAATGCCTCCGACAGCGTGGTCCAGACCAGCACCGCCAGAGCCGGCCACCGTCGTCGTCTCCAGCTTCTCCGACGTCGACGACTCCACCTTCTCCACGTTCGTCACGAGCATGCGCTCGGGGAATGCCTCCGACAGCGTGATCCAGACCAGCGTCGCCACAGCCGGCCACCGTCGTCGTCTCCAGCTTCTCCGACGTCAACAACTCCACCTTCTCCACGTTCGTCACGAGCATACACTCGGGGAATGCCTCCGACAGCGTGGTCCAGACCAGCGCCGCCAGAGCCGGCCACCGTCGTCGTCTCCAGCTTCTCCGACGTCGACGACTCCACCTTCTCCACGTTCGTCACGAGCATGCGCTCAGGGAATGCCTCCACCGCCCCACATGGCCATGGCGCACCACTCAGCGCACCAAACTCAGCCGCTGTTGCAGCCTCGCAAACGACAGCGTCAGCCACCTTGTCGGTCCGATCGCCGACACACGCGCGGTTGCTACACTGACCAGCGCCGCCGGAGCCGGCCACCGTCGTCGGCTCCAGCTCCTCCGACGTCAACAATTCCACCTTCTCCACGTTCGTCACGAGCAGGCGCTCGGGGAATGCCTCCGACAGCGTGGTCCAGCGCCCAACATGGCCACGGCGCCCTCAGCGAACCAAACTCAGCCGTTGTTGCTGCCTCGCAAAGACAGCGTCAGCCACCTTGTCGGTCCGATCGCCGACACACGAGCGGTTGCTACACTGACCAGCGCCGCCGGAGCCGGCCACCGTCGTCGTCTCCAGCTTCTCCGACGTCGACGACTCCACCTTCTCCACGTTCGTCACGAGCATGCGCTCGGGGAATGCCTCCGACAGCGTGATCCAGACCAGCGTCGCCAGAGCCGGCCACCGTCGTCGTCTCCAGCTTCTCCGACGTCGACAAATCCACCTTCTCCACGTTCGTCACGAGCATGCGCTCGGGGAATGCCTCCGACAGCGTGGTCCAGACCAGCACCGCCAGAGCCGGCCACCGTCGTCGTCTCCAGCTTCTCCGACGTCGACAACTCCACCTTCTCCACGTTCGTCACGAGCATGCGCTCGGGGAATGCCTCCGACAGCGTGGTCCAGACCAGCACCGCCAGAGCCGGCCACCGTCGTCGTCTCCAGCTTCTCCGACGTCGACAACTCCACCTTCTCAACGTTCGGCACGAGCATGGGCTCAGGGAATGCCTCCATCGCCCCACATGGCCATGGCGCACCACTCAGCGAACCAAACTCAGCCGTTGTTGCTGCCTCGCAAAAGACAGCGTCAGCCACCTTGTCGGTCCGACCGCCGACACACGAGCGGTTGCTACACTGACCAGCGCCGCCAGAGCCGGCCACCGTCGTCGTCTCCAGCTCCTCCGACGTCAACAACTCCACCTTCTCCACGTTCGTCACGAGCATGCGCTCGGGGAATGCCTCCGACAGCGTGGTCCAGACCAGCACCGCCAGAGCCGGCCACCGTCGTCGTCTCCAGCTTCTCCGACGTCGACGACTCCACCTTCTCAACGTTCGGCACGACCATGGGCTCAGGTAATGCCTCCACCGCCCCACATGGCCATGGCGCACCACTCAGCGAACCAAACTCAGCCGCTGTTGCTGCCTCGTGAAAGACAGCGCCAGCCACCTTGTCGGTCCGACCGCCGACACACGAGCGGTTGCTACACTGACCAGCGCCGCCAGAGCCGGCCACCGTCGTCGGCTCCAGCTTCTCCGACGTCGACAACTCCACCTTCTCAACGTTCGGCACGAGAATGGGCTCAGGTAATGCCTCCACCGCCCACATGGCCATGGCGCACCACTCAGCGCGCCAAACGCAGCCGCTGTTGCTGCCTCGTGAAAGACAGCGCCAGCCACCTTGTCGGTCCGACCGCCGACACACGAGCGGTTGCTACACTGACCAGCACCGCCAGAGCCGGCCACCGTCGTCGGCTCCAGCTCCTCTGACGTCAACAACTCCACCTTCTCCACGTTCGTCACGAGCATGCGCTCGGGGAATGCCTCCGAGCGCGTGGTCCACCGCCCCACATGGCCACGGCGCACCACTCAGCGCACCAAACTCAGCAGCGGTTGCTGCCTCGCAAACGACAGCGCCAGCCACGTCGTCGGTCCGATCGCCGACACACGAGCGGTTGCTACACTGACCAGCACCGCCAGAGCCGGCCACCGTTGTCGTCTCCTCCGTCTACTAGAACCCCGTGCTCTCCACCAGCGGGGAATGCCCGTGTGCATAGTTGAGTGCTCTTCCCTTGGCGATCGAACTTAGCCGCAACGGGAGACGGCGGCTTGGGCGGCCGTCTTCGAAACGATTGTGTGGCACACAAACCTAACCAGAGGAATCTCTTGCCGCAGATATAGACATTTTCGACGGCACCAACAGGAACGTTGATGACTACGGGACATACTCGGCAATTCTCCATTCTCGATTGCGTAACTCAGCTGCGCTCCGCCACTTTTCCGGTGACAAGATTACCGCCTGCACCTATCGAGTCCAGCGCCTGTGGTCGGGTCGTTGCCGCGCTGGGTCAGGGCGCCTACGCGTCGGGTTATAGCATCAACGGCAATGATGCAGGCGTTGAATATCAACGTACGGCGTTGAATATCAACGTACGGTTCGCGCGGCCCTCCAGCATTTATTTTCATTTCCCATTCTGCTGTCCCGTGCTCCATCATGGTGGGCCGCCAAGGTCGCTCGCGCCGCCCTCCGCGCTTGAGTCCTCGGGTGTGGCTGGGGCCATACCAAAAGAGGAGCTTCATGAACATGTGTCAGGCAGCAAAGACGACCGGGAACCAGCATCACCGGGACTGGCGCCAAACTGCTAAGGCGATATTTCTGGGACTACGGAATCCAGCAGAACCAACTTGCCATCATGGTCGGTAGGTTCTTCAATACCCATTCGGGCTATATTCACGTAGAACAGGTTATTGCTGCATTTCAAGAGCCATCCGAAGCAGAGGAAGGAACAACTAGTGAGCCTTCGACGGCAAACCAGCAGCGTCCTGTTGCAGCGACAGTGACTACAACAATTGAGCGCCGTGCCCCGCCAACACCAACCTCGGCTTCCGCCTTTGAGCACCCACCAGCACATCTTGCAGCTTCCGCTGCCGAGCATCTTCCAGCACCAACTACGATTGCCACGGCTAGCCGCGCTCGAACGCAGATTACAGCTTTCGCCGGTGATCATGCACCAGCATCGAACGCAGGTCCCGCTGCTGGACAGCCTCGTGCAACAACTGCGGCTTTTGCCGCTGACCACGCTCCAGCATCGACCGCAGCTCCTGCTGCCCCTGCAACAACTGCGGCTTCCGCCGAAGGCCGCACGGCTGCTGCTGGACAGCCTCCTGCAACAACTGCGGCTTTTGCCGCTGACCACGCTCCAGCATCGACCGCAGCTCCTGCTGCCCCTGCAACAACTGCGGCTTCCGCCGAAGGCCGCGCTCCAATGCACCGCGCGGCTACTGCTGGACAGCATCCTGTAACAAGTACGGTCGTCACGACTGAGCAGCCTCCTACTGCCCCGCGGCTCCCGCTGCTGAACATTCGCGAGCATCTTCCGCTGACAGCGACAGCGACTTCGATCCAGACGAGATTGAAGAAGAGAGTGAATACGAAACGGATGAAAACCTCGAGCCTGATGAAGACGACTTTGAGGTCGTCGCGAGTGCTGACAGAGTCCTCGCGGAACTGTCACGACCAGACGTGGCGGATGAAAGCAGGTTCGCCAGAGGTGTCGATCTACCAGAAGGTTGGTTTGCTTACGAAAGTGTAGGCAACTTGAGGTACACACCTACTGGAAGACTCCATGCAGATATCAATTGGAGCCACTGCTACGTGGATGTAGCACTCATGACCAAGAGAGACCTGCGGCTGGTTGCAAAGCAGCGCCGAGACCAGAGAGCTGCCTTCAGAGATGCTCGTCGTGCCGCACCAACTTCCATTTGACCAGTACATCTGCCTGTTGTTCGTTTCGATAATAAACTAGTCTGTGTTGAAGTTCTCCGTTGCGATGTTCACCGTCGCCTCCGTCGACATGCTCCTTGTTCCCGTCTCCAACTCCAGCCGCCATGACTGCAGAGAAAACCCATACACGACGTCGTGGCAGTCATCTCGGGCCTGGTTTCCGCCGTAGTCTCCATCTCCATCGCTGTGGGCTTGATGATCGCCTAGACACCAACTCAATCATCAACCCCTCCTACTCCTCCATTGTGTCACCAGGCTAGGGCAGGTGGTCATGTGAACCATCTTCACCATGGTTCTGTCTTCCGCCTCCGCCCCAGACATCTCCCATCGAACTGATCGTCGACCCATCAGCGCTTTGTTCTCTGATCAAAGGTGCTCGAACCCACCTCCTCCGCTCGGGCCACAGCGGCCACAGCAGCAATCGCACCGCGCGTCGGGCATCGGGGCCGGCTTCGATCCGGTCTCTGTCCTGGCGTCGACTCCATCTCCTCCGCCGTCTGCCTCGCCACCTTCACCACCACCGTATCCACGACCAGATCGGAGAAAGGGAGATGCCTGCACGCACGCGGCCTTGCGCTCGGCCAGGGTCTTGGGGGCTTGGCGCCTCCTTCGACGAACCGCACTCCTCTTGTTGCTGTTCAGGTAGCGCTAGTCGCCTCCTTCGCACGGGCCTACAGCGGCCACAGCGGCAATCGCACCGCGCGTCGGGATCGGCTTCGATCCTGTCTCCGTCCTTGCGGCGTCGACTCCATCTCCTCCGCCGCCTGCCTCGCCACCTTCACCACCACCGTGTCCACAACCCGGGTGAAAGTCGAAGCGTACGCGCACGTAGTCGTGCGCTCGAACGGGGCGGTGGCTACTACAAACACGGTTTCGACTTCACAGGGAAGCTAAAGCGGAGCTATTACACTTACTATACATATAGACGACTGAACACACGACGACCTAGCTCGTTGTCATTGTGTCATTGTGCGACCATACATCCAGAACGTGGAAGCCACCGATCATGCGGCAGGGCTAGCTTGCTTTTGCCTCCTCCGGGCCGTCATTTGACCAAATTCATCATGGCCCACAATTTGTGGCAGGACTTGCGTTCGAAAACTTTTTTCAGCCCCAGCAAGCTCCATAATACTAGTAGTATATCGGTAGGTGACTGCCTCATGTGGCCACAGTGCATTTTCATGAAAACTGACCATTGCCATGGCCACCGAACAAACCACTTGCATTTGGTTTTACTACTACTACTACTAGTACGTGATATTTTACAATAACGGTAGTACCTCCCATAACGTGGTTGAATACAGATGTAGTAAAGTGGGCACTGTCATCAGCCCTGGCACGTCGCAGCCTTCGTATCGGCAGAGCCACCAAACACCAGATCCTATCGTAAACGCAGATATTGGTCGAACAGTTCTCATTGAACGTCGCCGTACGACGGCTTCTCGAAAGCTCTAAATGGACGTTTGCATCCGCGCCTCACTGCTTGTTTTTGAAAACAACGCGAGTAACATTTCTCCAATGTCCATGTGCGTATTTGCTGGTAACTTCGGCATTGAAAACTGAACGGCCAACCAACACTGTAAAAACTCAAACGTTTTTACGTCACTGGTAATTACCAGAATACCCATTTTAAAAGTGACCCAATTGGTAAATACCAAATTGAGTAAAACGTAATTACCACTCTGTAAAAACTAATAAGACGTCGCCTATCCTCCCAGGTCAAATACATATTATGTAAGTGAGCGTGTCAACCTCCGACTGCGTCGCCCATCCTTCAGTATTTAGCATAAACAATACTTTGTACGTATGTCAACCCCCGTGTGGTCAGAACCGTCCATTTGAACTTGCACGTCGCCTATCCTCCCAGGTATGGTATATATTATGTAACTGAGCGTGTCAACCCCGACTGCGTCGCCCATCCTTCCGTATTCAACATAAACTATACTATGTACATATGTCAACCCTCGTGTGGTCAGAACCGTCCATTTGGACTTGCACGTCGCCTATCCTCATTTCTACAAAATAAACTATACTATTGAACGTGTCAACCTCAGCGCGCGTTTAGCCGCCCTTCCCTTCACATTTTCGAAAATGAGGACTCAGCCTAACTCGACCTCTCAGCACACACCGCCAGGCTACGAACCCGTGATTCCTGATGCATCCGACGCTTCCATCATCAAGTCGACCCAAGACGTTGCTGGCTCTCCTTCTGAAGGGACTATCGCCGCTCACGTGGACACCGTCCGTCGCGACACTGGGGATATCGCTCGTGTGGGGATTCTGCTGGTGTAAACACTGGTGGCGTCCCCAACCAACCCGCGTCTCTTGACAACCCTGCCGGCGTAATCGCGGGTGGAACTAATGTCTTGGGTTCGCGGCTGGCGCACACCCGCTTTCCTGGCTAGACGACTTCATGTTTCACATGGCCGGTCATCGTAAAGATGGTCACGGTAGGGCTCTGTTTGACACTTCAGAGCTGACCGATGTGACGGTCCCCGAGGGTGAAGATCGCTTCATTTACTTTGTTGATCTCTTTTTTCAGAAGAGATACTACATGAAACACAGAGACATGCGCTTCGACCCGACGTCGCGATCAAGTCCTGACTCTTTGGCCGAAGCCTGACCAGCTACGTTGACAGCCTGCTAAGCAATCACGACACGTGGATGGATTCGTTCAACAGCCTCAAGAAGGGCTTCATGGAACGGCACATCACTGGACTCAAGATTCGAGTACATCAACTGTCTCTTCAAGAAGGACATGGGTGCTGTGTATTGAAGGATCAAGGCTGTCCAATGTGCTACGTGACCTCCGTAAAGGCGACCAAGCGGCTTCGCAAGAGTGAGTTCGGGGAGCTATCGGACGATCTTCATGGTGCTATAAAGAGACTGGACGCCAAGTGGCAGTTCTACGCAGCGGCTTTGGAGAGAGCGCGAATGAGGTCAGCGTCGGCTCAAGAAGATGTAATGGAAGGTGTCCCACTTGCCCGTTGAGCCGTTCAAGACACTCCTCCGTCTCAGCGACATCGAAAGGCAACTTTCGTTCATACAAGACTCGAGCGACCAGCTGACGGCCTCTGTGCGGACTCTTATTGCTGAAGGGTCCGACTTTCGTAGCGAGCTGCGATCATTGGAGCACAGTTTAGCAGCAACCCAAACAAAACTCTACCAAGACGGTGTCTTCCAGCGGCCTCGTCACAGGTAATTCCGGAATTAATAAAGTTCTGATGACATTCTTTATTTCCAAAGCTTTCTTACGCAAAACAGGCATTTTGCAAGGCACTTGACGTTTTGTCAATTTTTTTACGAGACAGAGAGCAAGCATTTCTCGCTT
>JAMXKT010000027.1:0-54506 GCA_024211575.1 Phytophthora melonis | reverse complement strand
CCTCGCAAAGACAGCGCTAGCCACCTTGTCGGTCCGATCGCCGACACACCAGCCGTCGCTACTCTGATCGGTGGCGCCGGAGCCGGCCTCCGTCGTCGTCTCCAGCTTCTCCGACGTCAACATCTCCGTCTTGACCATGTTCGTCACGAGCAGGCGCTCGGGAAATGCTTCTGAGCGCGTGGTCCAGCACCCAGCACAGCCGCGGAGCCCCACTCAGCGAACCTAACTCCGCAGCGGATGAGGCCTTGCGAGCGACAGCGCTAGCCACATTGTCGGTCCGATCGCCGACACCCCAGCCGTCGCTACTCTGATCGGTGGCGCCGCAGCCGGCCTCCGTCGTCGTCTCCAGCTTCTCAGACGTCATCAACTCCGTCTTGACCATGTTCGTCACGAGCAGGCGCTCGGGAAATGCTTCTGAGCGCGTGGTCCAGCATCCAACATAGCCACGGAGCCCCACTCAGCGAACCTAACTCCGCAGCGGTTGCTGCCTTGCGAACGACAGCGTTAGCCACCTTGTCGGTCCGATCGCCGACACACCAGCCGTCGCTACTCTGATCGGTGGCGCCGGAGCCGGCCTCCGTCGTCGTCTCCAGCTTCTCCGTCGTCAACAACTCCGTCTTGACCATGTTCGTCACGAGCAGGCGCTCGGGAAATGCTTCTGAGCGCGTGGTCCAGCACCCAACATAGCCACGGAGCCCCACTCAGCGAACCTAACTCCGCAGCGGTTGCTGCCTTGCGAACGACAGCGCTAGCCACCTTGTCGGTCCGATCGCCGACACACCAGCCGTCGCTACTCTGATCGGTGGCGCCGGAGCCGGCCTCCGTCGTCGTCTCCAGCTTCTCCGACGTCAACAACTCCGTCTTGACCATGTTCGTCACGAGCAGGCGCTCGGGAAATGCTTCTGAGCGCGTGGTCCAGCACCCAACATAGCCACGGAGCCCCACTCAGCGAACCTAACTCCGCAGCGGTTGCTGCCTTGCGAACGACAGCGCTAGCCACCTTGTCGGTCCGATCGCCGACACACCAGCCGTCGCTACTCTGATCGGTGGCGCCGGAGCCGGCCTCCGTCGTCGTCTCCAGCTTCTCCGACGTCAACAACTCCGTCTTGACCATGTTCGTCACGAGCAGGCGCTCGGGAAATGCTTCTGAGCGCGTGGTCCAGCACCCAACATAGCCACGGAGCCCCACTCAGCGAACCTAACTCCGCAGCGGTTGCTGCCTTGCGAACGACAGCGCTAGCCACCTTGTCGGTCCGATCGCCGACACACCAGCCGTCGCTACTCTGATCGGTGGCGCCGGAGCCGGCCTCCGTCGTCGTCTCCAGCTTCTCCGACGTCAACAACTCCGTCTTGACCATGTTCGTCACGAGCAGGCGCTCGGGAAATGCTTCTGAGCGCGTGGTCCAGCACCCAACATAGCCACGGAGCCCCACTCAGCGAACCTAACTCCGCAGCGGTTGCTGCCTTGCGAACGACAGCGCTAGCCACCTTGTCGGTCCGATCGCCGACACACCAGCCGTCGCTACTCTGATCGGTGGCGCCGGAGCCGGCCTCCGTCGTCGTCTCCAGCTTCTCCGACGTCAACAACTCCGTCTTGACCATGTTCGTCACGAGCAGGCGCTCGGGCAATGCTTCTGAGCGCGTGGTCCAGCACCCAACATAGCCACGGAGCCCCACTCAGCGAACCTAACTCCGCAGCGGTTGCTGCCTTGCGAACGACAGCGCTAGCCACCTTGTCGGTCCGATCGCCGACACACCAGCCGTCGCTACTCTGATCGGTGGCGCCGGAGCCGGCCTCCGTCGTCGTCTCCAGCTTCTCCGACGTCAACAACTCCGTCTTGACCATGTTCGTCACGAGCAGGCGCTCGGGAAATGCTTCTGAGCGCGTGGTCCAGCACCCAACATAGCCACGGAGCCCCACTCAGCGAACCTAACTCCGCAGCGGTTGCTGCCTTGCGAACGACAGCGCTAGCCACCTTGTCGGTCCGATCGCCGACACACCAGCCGTCGCTAATCTGATCGGTGGCGCCGGAGCCGGCCTCCGTCGTCGTCTCCAGCTTCTCCGACGTCAACAACTCCGTCTTGACCATGTTCGTCACGAGCAGGCGCTCGGGAAATGCTTCTGAGCGCGTGGTCCAGCACCCAACATAGCCACGGAGCCCCACTCAGCGAACCCTAACTCCGCAGCGGTTGCTGCCTTGCGAACGACAGCGCTAGCCACCTTGTCGGTCCGATCGCCGCCACACCAGCCGTCGCTACTCTGATCGGTGGCGCCGGAGCCGGCCTCCGTCGTAGTCTCCAGCTTCTCCGACGTCAACAACTCCGTCTTGACCATGTTCGTCACGAGCAGGCGCTCGGGAAATGCTACTGAGCGCGTGGTCCAGCACCCAACATAGCCACGGAGCCCCACTCAGCGAACCTAACTCCGCAGCGGTTGCTGCCTTGCGAACGACAGCGCTAGCCACCTTGTCGGTCCTATCGCCGACACACCAGCCGTCGCTTCTCTGATCGGTGGCGCCGGAGCCGGCCTCCGTCGTCGTCTCCAGCTTCTCCGACGTCAACAACTCCGTCTTGACCATGTTCGTCACGAGCAGGCGCTCGGGAAATGCTTCTGAGCGCGTGGTCCAGCACCCAACATAGCCACGGAGCCCCACTCAGCGAACCCTAACTCCGCAGCGGTTGCTGCCTTGCGAACGACAGCGCTAGCCACCTTGTCGGTCCGATCGCCGACACACCAGCCGTCGCTACTCTGATCGGTGGCGCCGGAGCCGGCCTCCGTCGTCGTCTCCAGCTTCTCCGACGTCAACAACTCCGTCTTGACCATGTTCGTCACGAGCAGGCGCTCGGGAAATGCTTCTGAGCGCGTGGTCCAGCACCCAACATAGCCACGGAGCCCCACTCAGGGAACCTAACTCCGCAGCGGTTGCTGCCTTGCGAACGACAGCGCTAGCCACCTTGTCGGTCCGATCGCCGACACACCAGCCGTCGCTACTCTGATCGGTGGCGCCGGAGCCGGCCTCCGTCGTCGTCTCCAGCTTCTCCGACGTCAACAACTCCGTCTTGACCATGTTCGTCACGAGCAGGCGCTCGGGAAATGCTTCTGAGCGCGTGGTCCAGCACCCAACATAGCCACGGAGCCCCACTCAGCGAACCTAACTCCGCAGCGGTTGCTGCCTTGCGAACGACAGCGCTAGCCACCTTGTCGGTCCGATCGCCGACACACCAGCCGTCGCTACTCTGATCGGTGGCGCCGGAGCCGGCCTCCGTCGTCGTCTCCAGCTTCTCCGACGTCAACAACTCCGTCTTGACCATGTTCGTCACGAGCAGGCGCTCGGGAAATGCTTCTGAGCGCGTGGTCCAGCACCCAACATAGCCACGGAGCCCCACTCAGCGAACCTAACTCCGCAGCGGTTGCTGCCTTGCGAACGACAGCGCTAGCCACCTTGTCGGTCCGATCGCCGACACACCAGCCGTCGCTACTCTGATCGGTGGCGCCGGAGCCGGCCTCCGTCGTCGTCTCCAGCTTCTCCGACGTCAACAACTCCGTCTTGACCATGTTCGTCACGAGCAGGCGCTCGGGAAATGCTTCTGAGCGCGTGGTCCAGCACCCAACATAGCCACGGAGCCCCACTCAGCGAACCTAACTCCGCAGCGGTTGCTGCCTTGCGAACGACAGCGCTAGCCACCTTGTCGGTCCGATCGCCGACACACCAGCCGTCGCTACTCTGATCGGTGGCGCCGGAGCCGGCCTCCGTCGTCGTCTCCAGCTTCTCCGACGTCAACAACTCCGACTTGACAATGTTCGTCACGAGCAGGCGCTCGGGAAATGCTTCTGAGCGCGTGGTCCAGCACCCAACATAGCCACGGAGCCCCACTCAGCGAACCTAACTCCGCAGCGGTTGCTGCCTTGCGAACGACAGCGCTAGCCACCTTGTCGGTCCGATCGCCGACACCCCAGCCGTCGCTACTCTGATCGGTGGCGCCGGAGCCGGCCTCCGTCGTCGTCTCCAGCTGCTCCGACGTCAACAACTCCGTCTTGCCCATGTTCGTCACGAGCAGGCGCTCGGGAAATGCTTCTGAGCGCGTGGTCCAGCACCCAACATAGCCACGGAGCCCCACTCAGCGAACCTAACTCCGCAGCGGTTGCTGCCTTGCGAACGACAGCGCTAGCCACCTTGTCGGTACGATCGCCGACACACCAGCCGTCGCTACTCTGATCGGTGGCGCCGGAGCCGGCCTCCGTCGTCGTCTCCAGCTTCTCCGACGTCAACAACTCCGTCTTGACCATGTTCGTCACGAGCAGGCGCTCGGGAAATGCTTCTGAGCGCGTGGTCCAGCACCCAACATAGCCACGGAGCCCCACTCAGCGAACCTAACTCCGCAGCGGTTGCTGCCTTGCGAACGACAGCGCTAGCCACCTTGTCGGTCCGATCGCCGACACACCAGCCGTCGCTACTCTGATCGGTGGCGCCGGAGCCGGCCTCCGTCGTCGTCTCCAGCTTCTCCGACGTCAACAACTCCGTCTTGACCATGTTCGTCACGAGCAGGCGCTCGGGAAATGCTTCTGAGCGCGTGGTCCAGCACCCAACATAGCCACGGAGCCCCACTCAGCGAACCTAACTCCGCAGCGGTTGCTGCCTTGCGAACGACAGCGCTAGCCACCTTGTCGGTCCGATCGCCGACACACCAGCCGTCGCTACTCTGATCGGTGGCGCCGGAGCCGGCCTCCGTCGTCGTCTCCAGCTTCTCCGACGTCAACAACTCCGTCTTGACCATGTTCGTCACGAGCAGGCGCTCGGGAAATGCTTCTGAGCGCGTGGTCCAGCACCCAACATAGCCACGGAGCCCCACTCAGCGAACCTAACTCCGCAGCGGTTGCTGCCTTGCGAACGACAGCGCTAGCCACCTTGTCGGTCCGATCGCCGACACACCAGCCGTCGCTACTCTGATCGGTGGCGCCGGAGCCGGCCTCCGTCGTCGTCTCCAGCTTCTCCGACGTCAACAACTCCGTCTTGACCATGTTCGTCACGAGCAGGCGCTCGGGAAATGCTTCTGAGCGCGTGGTCCAGCACCCAACATAGCCACGGAGCCCCACTCAGCGTACCTATGTCTGCTTCGGTTGCTGACTTGCGATCGAGTGCGTTATCCACCTTGTCGGTCCGATCGCCGACACACCAGCCGTCGCTACTCTGATCGGTGGCGCCGGAGCCGTCCTCCGTCGTCGTCTCCAGCTTCTCCGACGTCAACAACTCCGTCTTGACCATGTTCGTCACGAGCAGGCGCTCGGGAAATGCTTCTGAGCGCGTGGTCCAGCACCCAACATAGCCACGGAGCCCCACTCAGCGAACCTAACTCCGCAGCGGTTGCTGCCTTGCGAACGACAGCGCTAGCCACCTTGTCGGTCCGATCGCCGACACACCAGCCGTCGCTACTCTGATCGGTGGCGCCGGAGCCGGCCTCCGTCGTCGTCTCCAGCTTCTCCGACGTCAACAACTCCGTCTTGACCATGTTCGTCACGAGCAGGCGCTCGGGAAATGCTTCTGAGCGCGTGGTCCAGCACCCAACATAGCCACGGAGCCCCACTCAGCGAACCTAACTCCGCAGCGGTTGCTGCCTTGCGAACGACAGCGTTAGCCACCTTGTCGGTCCGATCGCCGACACACCAGCCGTCGCTACTCTGATCGGTGGCGCCGGAGCCGGCCTCCGTCGTCGTCTCCAGCTTCTCCGACGTCAACAACTCCGTCTTGACCATGTTCGTCACGAGCAGGCGCTCGGGAAATGCTTCTGAGCGCGTGGTCCAGCACCCAACATAGCCACGGAGCCCCACTCAGCGAACCCTAACTCCGCAGCGGTTGCTGCCTTGCGAACGACAGCGCTAGCCACCTTGTCGGTCCGATCGCCGACACACCAGCCGTCGCTACTCTGATCGGTGGCGCCGGAGCCGGCCTCCGTCGTCGTCTCCAGCTTCTCCGACGTCAACAACTCCGTCTTGACCATGTTCGTCACGAGCAGGCGCTCGGGAAATGCTTCTGAGCGCGTGGTCCAGCACCCAACATAGCCACGGAGCCCCACTCAGCGAACCTAACTCCGCAGCGGTTGCTGCCTTGCGAACGACAGCGCTAGCCACCTTGTCGGTCCGATCGCCGACACACCAGCCGTCGCTACTCTGATCGGTGGCGCCGGAGCCGGCCTCCGTCGTCGTCTCCAGCTTCTCCGACGTCAACAACTCCGTCTTGACCATGTTCGTCACGAGCAGGCGCTCGGGAAATGCTTCTGAGCGCGTGGTCCAGCACCCAACATAGCCACGGAGCCCCACTCAGCGAACCTAACTCCGCAGCGGTTGCTGCCTTGCGAACGACAGCGCTAGCCACCTTGTCGGTCCGATCGCCGACACACCAGCCGTCGCTACTCTGATCGGTGGCGCCGGAGCCGGCCTCCGTCGTCGTCTCCAGCTTCTCCGACGTCAACAACTCCGTCTTGACCATGTTCGTCACGAGCAGGCGCTCGGGAAATGCTTCTGAGCGCGTGGTCCAGCACCCAAGGTAGCCACGGTGCCCCACTCAGCGAACCTAACTCCGCAGCGGTTGCTGCCTTGCGAACGACAGCGCTAGCCACCTTGTCGGTCCGATCGCCGACACACCAGCCGTCGCTACTCTGATCGGTGGCGCCGGAGCCGGCCTCCGTCGTCGTCTCCAGCTTCTCCGACGTCAACATCTACGTCTTGACCATGTTCGTCACGATCAGGCGCTCGGGAAATGCTTCTGAGCGCGTGGTCCAGCACCCAACATAGCCACGGAGCCCCACTCAGCGAACCTAACTCCGCAGCGGTTGCTGCCTTGCGAACGACAGCGCTAGCCACCTTGTCGGTCCGATCGCCGACACACCAGCCGTCGCTACTCTGATCGGTGGCGCCGGAGCCGGCCTCCGTCGTCGTCTCCAGCTTCTCCGACGTCAACAACTCCGTCTTGACCATGTTCGTCACGAGCAGGCGCTCGGGAAATGCTTCTGAGCGCGTGGTCCAGCACCCCACAGAGCCACGGATCCTCCCTCAGCTAACCCAACTCCGCAGCTGTCGCTGCCTTGCGAACGACAGCGCTAGCCACCTTGTCGGTCCGATCGCCGACACACCAGCCGTCGCTACTCTGATCGGTGGCGCCGGAGCCGGCCTCCGTCGTCGTCTCCAGCTTCTCCGACGTCAACAACTCCGTCTTGACCATGTTCGTCACGAGCAGGCGCTCGGGAAATGCTTCTGAGCGCGTGGTCCAGCACCCAACATAGCCACGGAGCCCCACTCAGCGAACCTAACTCCGCAGCGGTTGCTGCCTTGCGAACGACAGCGCTAGCCACCTTGTCGGTCCGATCGCCGACACACCAGCCGTCGCTACTCTGATCGGTGGCGCCGGAGCCGGCCTCCGTCGTCGTCTCCAGCTTCTCCGACGTCAACAACTCCGTCTTGACCATGTTCGTCACGAGCAGGCGCTCGGGAAATGCTTCTGAGCGCGTGGTCCAGCACCCAACATAGCCACGGAGCCCCACTCAGCGAACCTAACTCCGCAGCGGTTGCTGCCTTGCGAACGACAGCGCTAGCCACCTTGTCGGTCCGATCGCCGACACACCAGCCGTCGCTACTCTGATCGGTGGCGCCGCAGCCGGCCTTTGTCGTAGTTTACAGCTTTTCAGACGTGTTCTATTCCGTATTGACCATGTTCGTCACGAGCAGGCGCTCGGGAAATGCTTCTGAGCGCGTGGTCCAGCACCCAACATAGCCACGGAGCCCCACTCAGCGAACCTAACTCCGCAGCGGTTGCTGCCTTGCGAACGACAGCGCTAGCCACCTTGTCGGTCCGATCGCCGACACACCAGCCGTCGCTACTCTGATCGGTGGCGCCGGAGCCGGCCTCCGTCGTCGTCTCCAGCTTCTCCGTCGTCAACAACTCCGTCTTGACCATGTTCGTCACGAGCAGGCGCTCGGGAAATGCTTCTGAGCGCGTGGTCCAGCACCCAACATAGCCACGGAGCCCCACTCAGCGAACCTAACTCCGCAGCGGTTGCTGCCTTGCGAACGACAGCGCTAGCCACCTTGTCGGTCCGATCGCCGACACACCAGCCGTCGCTACTCTGATCGGTGGCGCCGGAGCCGGCCTCCGTCGTCGTCTCCAGCTTCTCCGACGTCAACAACTCCGTCTTGACCATGTTCGTCACGAGCAGGCGCTCGGGAAATGCTTCTGAGCGCGTGGTCCAGCACCCAACATAGCCACGGAGCCCCACTCAGCGAACCTAACTCCGCAGCGGTTGCTGCCTTGCGAACGACAGCGCTAGCCACCTTGTCGGTCCGATCGCCGACACACCAGCCGTCGCTACTCTGATCGGTGGCGCCGGAGCCGGCCTCCGTCGTCGTCTCCAGCTTCTCCGACGTCAACAACTCCGTCTTGACCATGTTCGTCACGAGCAGGCGCTCGGGAAATGCTTCTGAGCGCGTGGTCCAGCACCCAACATAGCCACGGAGCCCCACTCAGCGAACCTAACTCCGCAGCGGTTGCTGCCTTGCGAACGACAGCGCTAGCCACCTTGTCGGTCCGATCGCCGACACACCAGCCGTCGCTACTCTGATCGGTGGCGCCGGAGCCGGCCTCCGTCGTCGTCTCCAGCTTCTCCGACGTCAACAACTCCGTCTTGACCATGTTCGTCACGAGCAGGCGCTCGGGAAATGCTTCTGAGCGCGAGGTCCAGCACCCAACATAGCCACGGAGCCCCACTCAGCGAACCTAACTCCGCAGCGGTTGCTGCCTTGCGAACGACAGCGCTAGCCACCTTGTCGGTCCGATCGCCGACACACCAGCCGTCTCAACTCTGATCGGTGGCGCCGGAGCCGGCCTCCGTCGTCGTCTCCAGCTTCTCCGACGTCAACAACTCCGTCTTGACCATGTTCGTCACGAGCAGGCGCTCGGGAAATGCTACTGAGCGCGTGGTCCAGCACCCAACATAGCCACGGAGCCCCACTCAGCGAACCTAACTCCGCAGCGGTTGCTGCCTTGCGAACGACAGCGTTAGCCACCTTGTCGGTCCGATCGCCGACACACCAGCCGTCGCTACTCTGATCGGTGGCGCCGGAGCCGGCCTCCGTCGTCGTCTCCAGCTTCTCCGACGTCAACAACTCCGTCTTGACCATGTTCGTCACGAGCAGGCGCTCGGGAAATGCTTCTGAGCGCGTGGTCCAGCAACCAACATAGCCACGGAGCCCCACTCAGCGAACCTAACTCCGCAGCGGTTGCTGCCTTGCGAACGACCGCGTTAGCCCCCTTGTCGGTCCGATCGCCGACACACCAGCCGTCGCTACTCTGATCGGTGGCGCCGGAGCCGGCCTCCGTCGTCGTCTCCAGCTTCTCCGACGTCAACAACTCCGTCGCGACCATGTAGGTCTCGAGCTGGCGCTCGCGACATGCTCCAGACCGCGCTGTCCAGATCCCAACATAGCCACGGAGCCCCACTCAGCGAACCTAACTCCGCAGCGGTTGCTGCCTTGCGAACGACAGCGCTAGCCACCTTGTCGGTCCGATCGCCGACACACCAGCCGTCGCTACTCTGATCGGTGGCGCCGGAGCCGGCCTCCGTCGTCGTCTCCAGCTTCTCCGACGTCAACAACTCCGTCTTGACCATGTTCGTCACGAGCAGGCGCTCGGGAAATGCTTCTGAGCGCGTGGTCCAGCACCCAACATAGCCACGGAGCCCCACTCAGCGAACCTAACTCCGCAGCGGTTGCTGCCTTTCGAACGACAGCGCTAGCCACCTTGTCGGTCCGATCGCCGACACCCCAGCCGTCGCTACTCTGATCGGTGGCGCCGGAGCCGGCATCCGTCGTGGTCTCCAGCGTCTACGTCGTCAACATCTCCGTCTTGACCATGTTCGTCACGAGCAGGCGCTCGGGAAATGCTTCTGAGCGCGTGGTCCAGCACCCAACATAGCCACGGAGCCCCACTCAGCGAACCTAACTCCGCAGCGGTTGCTGCCTTGCGAACGACAGCGCTAGCCACCTTGTCGGTCCGATCGCCGACACACCAGCCGTCGCTACTCTGATCGGTGGCGCCGGAGCCGGCCTCCGTCGTCGTCTCCAGCTTCTCCGACGTCAACAACTCCGTCTTGACCATGTTCGTCACGAGCAGGCGCTCGGGAAATGCTTCTGAGCGCGTGGTCCAGCATCCAACATAGCCACGGAGCCCCACTCAGCGAACCTAACTCCGCAGCGGTTGCTGCCTTGCGAACGACAGCGCTAGCCACCTTGTCGGTCCGATCGCCGACACACCAGCCGTCGCTACTCTGATCGGTGGCGCCGGAGCCGGCCTCCGTCGTCGTCTCCAGCTTCTCCGACGTCAACAACTCCGTCTTGACCATGTTCGTCACGAGCAGGCGCTCGGGAAATGCTTCTGAGCGCGTGGTCCAGCAACCAACATAGCCACGGAGCCCCACTCAGCGAACCTAACTCCGCAGCGGTTGCTGCCTTGCGAACGACAGCGCTAGCCACCTTGTCGGTCCGATCGCCGACACACCAGCCGTCGCTACTCTGATCGGTGGCGCCGGAGCCGGCCTCCGTCGTCGTCTCCAGCTTCTCCGACGTCAACAACTCCGTCTTGACCATGTTCGTCACGAGCAGGCGCGCGGGAAATGCCTCTGAGCGCGTGGTCCAGCCCCCCCCCTAGCCCCGGAGCCTCACACTGCGAACCCAACTCCGCAGCGGTCGCTGCCCTGCGTACGACAGCGCTAGCCACCTTGTCGGTCCGATCGCCGACACACCAGCCGTCGCTACTCTGATCGGTGGCGCCGGAGCCGGCCTCCGTCGTCGTCTCCAGCTTCTCCGACGTCAACAACTCCGTCTTGACCATGTTCGTCACGAGCAGGCGCTCGGGAAATGCTTCTGAGCGCGCGGTCCAGCACCCAACATAGCCACGGAGCCCCACTCAGCGAACCTAACTCCGCAGCGGTTGCTGCCTTGCGAACGACAGCGCTAGCCACCTTGTCGGTCCGATCGCCGACACACCAGCCGTCGCTACTCTGATCGGTGGCGCCGGAGCCGGCCTCCGTCGTCGTCTCCAGCTTCTCCGACGTCAACAACTCCGTCTTGACCATGTTCGTCACGAGCAGGCGCTCGGGAAATGCTTCTGAGCGCGTGGTCCAGCACCCAACATAGCCACGGAGCCCCACTCAGCGACCCGAACTCCGCAGCGGTTGCTGCCGTGCGAACGACAGCGCTAGCCACCTTGTCGGTCCGATCGCCGACACCCCCGCCGTCGCTACTCTGATCGGTGGCGCCGGAGCCGGCCTCCGTCGTCGTCTCCAGCTTCTCCGACGTCAACAACTCCGTCTTGACCATGTTCGTCACGAGCAGGCGCTCGGGAAATGCTTCTGAGCGCGTGGTCCAGCACCCAACATAGCCACGGAGCCCCACTCAGCGAACCTAACTCCGCAGCGGTTGCTGCCTTGCGAACGACAGCGCTAGCCACCTTGTCGGTCCGATCGCCGACACACCAGCCGTCGCTACTCTGATCGGTGGCGCCGGAGCCGGCCTCCGTCGTCGTCTCCAGCTTCTCCGACGTCAACAACTCCGTCTTGACCATGTTCGTCACGAGCAGGCGCTCGGGAAATGCTTCTGAGCGCGTGGTCCAGCACCCAACATAGCCACGGAGCCCCACTCAGCGAACCTAACTCCGCAGCGGTTGCTGCCTTGCGAACGACAGCGCTAGCCACCTTGTCGGTCCGATCGCCGACACACCAGCCGTCGCTACTCTGATCGGTGGCGCCGGAGCCGGCCTCCGTCGTCGTCTCCAGCTTCTCCGACGTCAACAACTCCGTCTTGACCATGTTCGTCACGAGCAGGCGCTCGGGAAATGCTTCTGAGCGCGTGGTCCAGCACCCAACATAGCCACGGAGCCCCACTCAGCGAACCTAACTCCGCAGCGGTTGCTGCCTTGCGAACGACAGCGCTAGCCACCTTGTCGGTCCGATCGCCGACACACCAGCCGTCGCTACTCTGATCGGTGGCGCCGGAGCCGGCCTCCGTCGTCGTCTCCAGCTTCTCCGACGTCAACAACTCCGTCTTGACCATGTTCGTCACGAGCAGGCGCTCGGGAAATGCTTCCGAGCGCGTGGTCCAGCACCCAACATAGCCACGGAGCCCCACTCAGCGAACCTAACTCCGCAGCGGTTGCTGCCTTGCGAACGACAGCGCTAGCCACCTTGTCGGTCCGATCGCCGACACACCATCCGTCGCTACTCACATCGGTGGCGCCGGAGCCGGCCTCCGTCGTCGTCTCCAGCTTCTCCGACTTCAACAACTCCGTCTTGACCATGTTCGTCACGAGCAGGCGCTCGGGAAATGCTTCTGAGCGCGCGGACCAGCTCCAAACATACCCTCCTATCCACACTCAGCGAACCTCACGCCCCAGCGGTCGCTGCCTTGCGAACGACAGCGCTAGCCACCTTGTCGGTCCGATCGCCGACACACCAGCCGTCGCTACTCTGATCGGTGGCGCCGGAGCCGGCCTCCGTCGTCGTCTCCAGCTTCTCCGACGTCAACAACTCCGTCTTGACCATGTTCGTCACGAGCAGGCGCTCGGGAAATGCTTCTGAGCGCGTGGTCCAGCACCCAACATAGCCACGGAGCCCCACTCAGCGAACCTAACTCCGCAGCGGTTGCTGCCTTGCGAACGACAGCGCTAGCCACCTTGTCGGTCCGATCGCCGACACACCAGCCGTCGCTACTCTGATCGGTGGCGCCGGAGCCGGCCTCCGTCGTCGTCTCCAGCTTCTCCGACGTCAACAACTCCGTCTTGACCATGTTCGTCACGAGCAGGCGCTCGGGAAATGCTTCTGAGCGCGTGGTCCAGCTCCCCTCTTAGCCACGGCGCCCCAATCCGCGTACCTAACTCCGCAGCGGTTGCTGCCTTGCGAACGACAGCGCTAGCCACCTTGTCGGTCCGATCGCCGACACACCAGCCGTCGCTACTCTGATCGGTGGCGCCGGAGCCGGCCTCCGTCGTCGTCTCCAGCTTCTCCGACGTCAACAACTCCGTCTTGACCATGTTCGTCACGAGCAGGCGCTCGGGAAATGCTTCTGAGCGCGTGGTCCAGCACCCACCATAGCCACGGAGCCCCACTCAGCGAACCTAACTCCGCAGCGGTTGCTGCCTCGCGAACGACAGCGCCAGCCACCTTGTCGGTCCGATCGCCGACACACCAGCCGTCGCTACTCTGATCGGTGGCGCCGGAGCCGGCCTCCGTCGTCGTCTCCAGCTTCTCCGACGTCAACAACTCCGTCTTGACCATGTTCGTCACGAGCAGGCGCTCGGGAAATGCTTCTGAGCGCGTGGTCCAGCACCCAACATAGCCACGGAGCCCCACTCAGCGAACCTAACTCCGCAGCGGTTGCTGCCTTGCGAACGACAGCGCTAGCCACCTTGTCGGTCCGATCGCCGACACACCAGCCGTCGCTACTCTGATCGGTGGCGCCGGAGCCGGCCTCCGTCGTCGTCTCCAGCTTCTCCGACGTCAACAACTCCGTCTTGACCATGTTCGTCACGAGCAGGCGCTCGGGGAATGCTTCTGAGCGCGTGGTCCAGCACCCAACATAGCCACGGAGCCCCACTCAGCGAACCTAACTCCGCAGCGGTTGCTGCCTCGCGAACGACAGCGCCAGCCACCTTGTCGGTCCGATCGCCGACACACCAGCCGTCGCTACTCTGATCGGTGGCGCCGGAGCCGGCCTCCGTCGTCGTCTCCAGCTTCTCCGACGTCAACAACGCCGTCTTGACCATGTTCGTCACGAGCAGGCGCTCGGGAAATGCTTCTGAGCGCGTGGTCCAGCACCCAACATAGCCACGGCGCCCCACTCAGCGAACCTAACTCCGCAGCGGTTGCTGCCTCGCAAACGACAGCGCCAGCCACCTTGTCGGTCCGATCGCCGACACACCAGCCGTCGCTACTCTAGTCGGTGGCGCCGGAGCCGGCCTCCGTCGTCGTCTCCAGCTTCTCCGACGTCAACAACGCCGTCTTGACCATGTTCGTCACGAGCAGGCGCTCGGGGAATGCTTCTGAGCGCGTGGTCCAGCGCCCAACATAGCCACGGCGCCCCACTCAGCGAACCTAACTCCGCAGCGGTTGCTGCCTCGCAAACGACAGCGCCAGCCACCTTGTCGGTCCGATCGCCGACACACGAGCCGTCGCTACTCTAGTTGGCGGCGCCGGAGCCGGCCTCCGTCGTCGTCTCCAGCTTCTCCGACGTCAACAACGCCGTCTTGACCATGTTCGTCACGAGCAGGCGCTCGGGAAATGCTTCTGAGCGCGTGGTCCAGCGCCCAACATAGCCACGGCGCCCCACTCAGCGAACCTAACTCAGCAGCGGTTGCTGCCTCGCAAACGACAGCGCCAGCCACCTCGTCGGTCCGATCGCCGACACACGAGCCGTCGCTACTCTAGTTGGCGGCGCCGGAGCCGGCCTCCGTCGTCGTCTCCAGCTCCTCCGACGTCAACAACGCCGTCTTGACCATGTTCGTCACGAGCAGGCGCTCGGGGAATGCTTCTGAGCGCGTGGTCCAGCGCCCAACATAGCCACGGCGCCCCACTCAGCGAACCTAACTCAGCAGCGGTTGCTGCCTCGCAAACGACAGCGCCAGCCACCTTGTCGGTCCGATCGCCGACACACCAGCCGTCGCTACTCTGGTTGGCGGCGCCGGAGCCGGCCTCCGTCGTCGTCTCCAGCTCCTCCGACGTCAACAACGCCGTCTTGACCATGTTCGTCACGAGCAGGCGCTCGGGGAATGCTTCTGAGCGCGTGGTCCAGCGCCCAACATAGCCACGGCGCCCCACTCAGCGAACCTAACTCAGCAGCGGTTGCTGCCTCGCAAAAGACAGCGCCAGCCACCTCGTCGGTCCGATCGCCGACACACGAGCCGTCGCTACTCTAGTTGGCGGCGCCGGAGCCGGCCTCCGTCGTCGTCTCCAGCTCCTCCGACGTCAACAACGCCGTCTTGACCATGTTCGTCACGAGCAGGCGCTCGGGAATGCCTCTGAGCGCGTGGTCCAGCGCCCAACATAGCCACGGCGCCCCACTCAGCGAACCTAACTCAGCAGCGGTTGCTGCCTCGCAAACGACAGCGCCAGCCACCTCGTCGGTCCGATCGCCGACACACGAGCCGTCGCTACTCTAGTTGGCGGCGCCGGAGCCGGCCTCCGTCGTCGTCTCCAGCTCCTCCGACGTCAACAACGCCGTCTTGACCATGTTCGTCACGAGCAGCCGCTCGGGGAATGCCTCTGAGCGCGTGGTCCAGCGCCCAACATAGCCACGGCGCCCCACTCAGCGAACCTAACTCAGCAGCGGTTGCTGCCTCGCAAACGACAGCGCCAGCCACCTCGTCGGTCCGATCGCCGACACACGAGCCGTCGCTACTCTAGTTGGCGGCGCCGGAGCCGGCCTCCGTCGTCGTCTCCAGCTCCTCCGACGTCAACAACGCCGTCTTGACCATGTTCGTCACGAGCAGGCGCTCGGGGAATGCTTCTGAGCGCGTGGTCCAGCGCCCAACATAGCCACGGCGCCCCACTCAGCGAACCTAACTCAGCAGCGGTTGCTGCCTCGCAAACGACAGCGCCAGCCACCTCGTCGGTCCGATCGCCGACACACGAGCCGTCGCTACTCTAGTTGGCGGCGCCGGAGCCGGCCTCCGTCGTCGTCTCCAGCTCCTCCGACGTCAACAACGCCGTCTTGACCATGTTCGTCACGAGCAGCCGCTCGGGGAATGCCTCTGAGCGCGTGGTCTAGCGCCCAACATAGCCACGGCGCCCCACTCAGCGAACCTAACTCAGCAGCGGTTGCTGCCTCGCAAACGACAGCGCCAGCCCCCTCGTCGGTCCGATCGCCGACACACGAGCCGTCGCTACTCTAGTTGGCGGCGCCGGAGCCGGCCTCCGTCGTCGTCTCCAGCTCCTCCGACGTCAACAACGCCGTCTTGACCATGTTCGTCACGAGCAGCCGCTCGGGAATGCCTCTGAGCGCGTGGTCTAGCGCCCAACATAGCCACGGCGCCCCACTCAGCGAACCTAACTCAGCAGCGGTTGCTGCCTCGCAAACGACAGCGCCAGCCACCTCGTCGGTCCGATCGCCGACACACGAGCCGTCGCTACTCTAGTTGGCGGCGCCGGAGCCGGCCTCCGTCGTCGTCTCCAGCTCCTCCGACGTCAACAACGCCGTCTTGACCATGTTCGTCACGAGCAGGCGCTCGGGAATGCCTCTGAGCGCGTGGTCCAGCGCCCAACATGGCCACGGCGCCCCACTCAGCGAACCTAACTCAGCAGCGGTTGCTGCCTCGCAAAAGACAGCGCCAGCCACCTCGTCGGTCCGATCGCCGACACACGAGCCGTCGCTACTCTAGTTGGCGGCGCCGGAGCCGGCCTCCGTCGTCGTCTCCAGCTCCTCCGACGTCAACAACGCCGTCTTGACCATGTTCGTCACGAGCAGGCGCTCGGGGAATGCCTCTGAGCGCGTGGTCCAGCGCCCAACATAGCCACGGCGCCCCACTCAGCGAACCTAACTCAGCAGCGGTTGCTGCCTCGCAAAAGACAGCGCCAGCCACCTCGTCGGTCCGATCGCCGACACACGAGCCGTCGCTACTCTAGTTGGCGGCGCCGGAGCCGGCCTCCGTCGTCGTCTCCAGCTCCTCCGACGTCAACAACGCCGTCTTGACCATGTTCGTCACGAGCAGGCGCTCGGGAATGCTTCTGAGCGCGTGGTCCAGCGCCCAACATGGCCACGGCGCCCCACTCAGCGAACCTAACTCAGCAGCGGTTGCTGCCTCGCAAAAGACAGCTCCAGCCACCTCGTCGGTCCGATCGCCGACACACGAGCCGTCGCTACTCTAGTTGGCGGCGCCGGAGCCGGCCTCCGTCGTCGTCTCCAGCTCCTCCGACGTCAACAACGCCGTCTTGACCATGTTCGTCACGAGCAGGCGCTCGGGGAATGCCTCTGAGCGCGTGGTCCAGCGCCCAACATGGCCACGGCGCCCCACTCAGCGAACCTAACTCAGCAGCGGTTGCTGCCTCGCAAAAGACAGCGCCAGCCACCTCGTCGGTCCGATCGCCGACACACGAGCCGTCGCTACTCTAGTTGGCGGCGCCGGAGCCGGCCTCCGTCGTCGTCTCCAGCTCCTCCGACGTCAACAACGCCGTCTTGACCATGTTCGTCACGAGCAGGCGCTCGGGAATGCCTCTGAGCGCGTGGTCCAGCGCCCAACATGGCCACGGCGCCCCACTCAGCGAACCTAACTCAGCAGCGGTTGCTGCCTCGCAAAAGACAGCGCCAGCCACCTCGTCGGTCCGATCGCCGACACACGAGCCGTCGCTACTCTAGTTGGCGGCGCCGGAGCCGGCCTCCGTCGTCGTCTCCAGCTTCTCCGACGTCAACAACGCCGTCTTGACCATGTTCGTCACGAGCAGGCGCTCGGGAATGCTTCTGAGCGCGTGGTCCAGCGCCCAACATGGCCACGGCGCCCCACTCAGCGAACCTAACTCAGCAGCGGTTGCTGCCTCGCAAAAGACAGCGCCAGCCACCTCGTCGGTCCGATCGCCGACACACGAGCCGTCGCTACTCTAGTTGGCGGCGCCGGAGCCGGCCTCCGTCGTCGTCTCCAGCTTCTCCGACGTCAACAACGCCGTCTTGACCATGTTCGTCACGAGCAGGCGCTCGGGGAATGCTTCTGAGCGCGTGGTCCAGCGCCCAACATGGCCACGGCGCCCCACTCAGCGAACCTAACTCAGCAGCGGTTGCTGCCTCGCAAAAGACAGCGCCAGCCACCTCGTCGGTCCGATCGCCGACACACGAGCCGTCGCTACTCTAGTTGGCGGCGCCGGAGCCGGCCTCCGTCGTCGTCTCCAGCTCCTCCGACGTCAACAACGCCGTCTTGACCATGTTCGTCACGAGCAGGCGCTCGGGGAATGCCTCTGAGCGCGTGGTCTAGCGCCCAACATGGCCACGGCGCCCCACTCAGCGAACCTAACTCAGCAGCGGTTGCTGCCTCGCAAACGACAGCGCCAGCCACCTCGTCGGTCCGATCGCCGACACACGAGCCGTCGCTACTCTAGTTGGCGGCGCCGGAGCCGGCCTCCGTCGTCGTCTCCAGCTTCTCCGACGTCAACAACGCCGTCTTGACCATGTTCGTCACGAGCAGGCGCTCGGGGAATGCTTCTGAGCGCGTGGTCCAGCGCCCAACATGGCCACGGCGCCCCACTCAGCGAACCTAACTCAGCAGCGGTTGCTGCCTCGCAAAAGACAGCGCCAGCCACCTCGTCGGTCCGATCGCCGACACACGAGCCGTCGCTACTCTAGTTGGCGGCGCCGGAGCCGGCCTCCGTCGTCGTCTCCAGCTTCTCCGACGTCAACAACGCCGTCTTGACCATGTTCGTCACGAGCTGGCGCTCGGGGAATGCTTCTGAGCGCGTGGTCCAGCGCCCAACATGGCCACGGCGCCCCCCTCAGCGAACCTAACTCAGTAGCGGTTGCTGCCTCGCAAAAGACAGCGCCAGCCACCTCGTCGGTCCGATCGCCGACACACGAGCCGTCGCTACTCTAGTTGGCGGCGCCGGAGCCGGCCTCCGTCGTCGTCTCCAGCTCCTCCGACGTCAACAACGCCGTCTTGACCATGTTCGTCACGAGCAGGCGCTCGGGAATGCCTCTGAGCGCGTGGTCCAGCGCCCAACATGGCCACGGCGCCCCACTCAGCGAACCTAACTCAGCAGCGGTTGCTGCCTCGCAAAAGACAGCGCCAGCCACCTCGTCGGTCCGATCGCCGACACACGAGCCGTCGCTACTCTAGTTGGCGGCGCCGGAGCCGGCCTCCGTCGTCGTCTCCAGCTTCTCCGACGTCAACAACGCCGTCTTGACCATGTTCGTCACGAGCAGGCGCTCCGGGAATGCTTCTGAGCGCGTGGTCCAGCGCCCAACATGGCCACGGCGCCCCACTCAGCGAACCTAACTCAGCAGCGGTTGCTGCCTCGCAAAAGACAGCGCCAGCCACCTCGTCGGTCCGATCGCCGACACACGAGCCGTCGCTACTCTAGTTGGCGGCGCCGGAGCCAGCCTCCGTCGTCGTCTCCAGCTTCTCCGACGTCAACAACGCCGTCTTGACCATGTTCGTCACGAGCTGGCGCTCGGGAATGCTTCTGAGCGCGTGGTCCAGCGCCCAACATGGCCACGGCGCCCCACTCAGCGAACCTAACTCAGCAGCGGTTGCTGCCTCGCAAAAGACAGCGCCAGCCACCTCGTCGGTCCGATCGCCGACACACGAGCCGTCGCTACTCTAGTTGGCGGCGCCGGAGCCGGCCTCCGTCGTCGTCTCCAGCTTCTCCGACGTCAACAACGCCGTCTTGACCATGTTCGTCACGAGCTGGCGCTCGGGGAATGCTTCTGAGCGCGTGGTCCAGCGCCCAACATGGCCACGGCGCCCCACTCAGCGAACCTAACTCAGCAGCGGTTGCTGCCTCGCAAAAGACAGCGCCAACCACCTCGTCGGTCCGATCGCCGACACACGAGCCGTCGCTACTCTAGTTGGCGGCGCCCGAGCCAGCCTCCGTCGTCGTCTCCAGCTCCTCCGACGTCAACAACGCCGTCTTGACCATGTTCGTCACGAGCAGGCGCTCCGGGAATGCTTCGGAGCGCGTGGTCCAGCGCCCAACCTGGCCACGGCGCCCCCCTCAGCGAACCTAACTCAGCAGCGGTTGCTGCCTCGCAAAAGACAGCGCCAGCCACCTCGTCGGTCCGATCGCCGACACACGAGCCGTCGCTACTCTAGTTGGCGGCGCCGGAGCCGGCCTCCGTCGTCGTCTCCAGCTTCTCCGACGTCAACAACGCCGTCTTGACCATGTTCGTCACGAGCAGGCGCTCGGGGAATGCTTCTGAGCGCGTGGTCCAGCGCCCAACATGGCCACGGCGCCCCACTCAGCGAACCTAACTCAGCAGCGGTTGCTGCCTCGCAAAGACAGCGCCAGCCACCTCGTCGGTCCGATCGCCGACACACGAGCCGTCGCTACTCTAGTTGGCGGCGCCGGAGCCGGCCTCCGTCGTCGTCTCCAGCTTCTCCGACATCAACAACTCCGTCTTGACCATGTTCGTCACGAGCTGGCGCTCCGGGAATGCTTCGGAGCGCGTGGTCCAGCGCCCAACATGGCCACGGCGCCCCCCTCAGCGAACCTAACTCAGCAGCGGTTGCTGCCTCGCAAAAGACAGCGCCAGCCACCTCGTCGGTCCGATCGCCGACACACGAGCCGTCGCTACTCTAGTTGGCGGCGCCAGAGCCAGCCTCCGTCGTCGTCTCCAGCTTCTCCGACGTCAACAACGCCGTCTTGACCATGTTCGTCACGAGCAGCCGCTCGGGGAATGCTTCTGAGCGCGTGGTCTAGCGCCCAACATGGCCACGGCGCCCCACTCAGCGAACCTAACTCAGCAGCGGTTGCTGCCTCGCAAAAGACAGCGCCAGCCACCTCGTCGGTCCGATCGCCGACACACGAGCCGTCGCTACTCTAGTTGGCGGCGCCGGAGCCGGCCTCCGTCGTCGTCTCCAGCTTCTCCGACGTCAACAACGCCGTCTTGACCATGTTCGTCACGAGCAGGCGCTCGGGGAATGCTTCTGAGCGCGTGGTCTAGCGCCCAACATGGCCACGGCGCCCCACTCAGCGAACCTAACTCAGCAGCGGTTGCTGCCTCGCAAAAGACAGCGCCAGCCACCTCGTCGGTCCGATCGCCGACACACGAGCCGTCGCTACTCTGGTTGGCGGCGCCGGAGCCAGCCTCCGTCGTCGTCTCCAGCTCCTCCGACGTCAACAACGCCGTCTTGACCATGTTCGTCACGAGCCGCCGCTCGGGGAATGCCTCTGAGCGCGTGGTCCAGCGCCCAACATGGCCACGGCGCCCCACTCAGCGAACCTAACTCAGCAGCGGTTGCTGCCTCGCAAAAGACAGCGCCAGCCACCTCGTCGGTCCGATCGCCGACACACTAGCCGTCGCTACTCTAGTTGGCGGCGCCGGAGCCAGCCTCCGTCGTCGTCTCCAGCTCCTCAGACGTCAACAACGCCGTCTTGACCATGTTCGTCACGAGCAGCCGCTCGGGGAATGCCTCTGAGCGCGTGGTATAGCGACAAACATCGCCACTGCGCCCCACTCATAGAACCTAACTCAGCAGCGGTTGCTGCCTCGCAAAAGACAGCGCCAGCCACCTCGTCGGTCCGATCGCCGACACACGAGCCGTCGCTACTCTAGTTGGCGGCTCCGGAGCCAGCCTCCGTCGTCGTCTCCAGCTCCTACGACGTCAACAACGCAGTCCTTACCATGTTCGTAACGAGCAGCCGCTCGGGGAATGCCTCTGAGCGCGTGGTCCAGCGCCCAACATGGCCACGGCGCCCCTCAGCGAACCTAACTCAGCAGCGGTTGCTGCCTCGCAAAAGACAGCGCCAGCCACCTCGTCGGTCCGATCGCCGACACACGAGCCGTCGCTACTCTGGTTGGCGGCGCCAGAGCCAGCCTCCGTCGTCGTCTCCAGCTTCTCCGACGTCATCAACTCCGTCTTGACCATGTTCGTCACGAGCTGGCGCTCCGGGAACGCTTCTGGAGCGCGTGGTCCAGCGCCCAACATGGCCACGGCGCCCCCTCAGCGAACCTAACTCAGCAGCGGTTGCTGCCTCGCAAAAGCCAGCGCTAGCCACCTCATCTGTCCGATCGCCGACACACGAGCCGTCGCTACTCTAGTTGGCGGCGCCGGAGCCGGCCTCCGTCGTCGTCTCCAGCTCCTCCGACGTCAACAACGCCGTCTTGACCATGTTCGTCACGAGCAGCCGCTCGGGGAATGCCTCTGAGCGCGTGGTCTAGCGCCCAACATGGCCACGGCGCCCCACTCAGCGAACCTAACTCAGCAGCGGTTGCTGCCTCGCAAAAGACAGCGCCAGCCACCTCGTCGGTCCGATCGCCGACACACGAGCCGTCGCTACTCTAGTTGGCGGCGCCGGAGCCGGCCACCGTCGTCGTCTCCAGCTTCTCCGACGTCGACGACTCCACCTTCTCAACGTTCGGCACGAGCATGGGCTCGGGGAATGCCTCCGGCAGCGTGATCCAGACCAGCGTCGCCACAGCCGGCCTACGTCGTCGTCTCCAGCTTCTCCGACGTCAACAACTCCACCTTCTCCACGTTCGTCACGAGCATGGGCTCAGGGAATGCCTTCACCGCCCCACATGGCCATGGCGCACCACTCCGCGAACCAAACTCAGCCGCGGTTGCTGCCTCGCAAAAGACAGCGCCAGCCACCTCGTCGGTCCGATCGCCGACGCACGAGCGGTTGCTACGACCCGCTATCGTGGCGACGCCGTCGGTCTTCGAGCCCCCGCGGTTGAGCCAGTCGCCGTCCTCTAAGCTCACTCATTGCTCGCGTCGGCCCGCGAAAGGACGATGTGTGTGCCACACAAACAAAGCGGTATATTGTACCTTTGTGTAGCTAAACCGTATTACTTGAAGTAGTACACATCGCTTCGAAGTAAATAACACAAAAAGTAGGTCACCTAAACGTCCGTTCGCTAGGGCCCAACGAGACAGCCAAGACAAAAACTGCATGCATGTGCCGACCGTAGTTCGTGACGGTCAAGCCACACATGTAGTTTCGATTCATAGAACTGGTGGGGCAAGTATATATAACTGCGATAAAGTACACCACGACCAGGCGCTCGTCGAGTCAGGCGCTCGTGGAGTCTCGCCATCTCCGCCTCCCTCGATCGGCGATACGCTCACCACCGGGCGGATGCCTCGGGTATGTCGTTGCACGCAGCGCCGTATCCGAATAGCACGCTGTTGCCCCTGGTCCCCAAGCTCGCCTTGGCCTACGTCAACAACCTCGAACACTTGCTCTTAGAACTCCTCCGTCTGCGCCACTCTGTCAAGCTGGTAATTGCCGCTTGCCGCACCACCGGCCGCTACTCGGCGTCGTCACAGACGGCTCGGGGTTAGCCCCCATCGTTCTCCTCGCCTCCTGCGACTTCGTCGCATACGTCTCCACCAGCGGATCAGAGGTAGCTGCTTCCGTGTGCGTGCTATGGCGCCGCCGTGCCTTCCTGGACCAACTAAACACCATCACGCCGAAGTTGCAGACACCAGCCACGACCACTTCGTCGGTCCGATCGCCGACATGGTCATGTTGGGTGCTGGACCACGCGCTAGGAGGCATTCCCCGAGCGCGCCTGCTCGTGACGAACATGGTCAAGATGGAGTTGTTGACGTCGGAGAAGCTGGAGACGACGACGGAGGCCGGCTCCGGCGCCGCCGATTAGAGTAGCGAGGGCTCGTGAGGCGCACAACTTGTGAGTCTCAAGTTACTTTTCGCAGGCGGACGCAAGCACTGTCCAGACACAGGCAATGGTCTAGATGACGACACCCGAGACAACCGACAGATACGTTTCCACGTTCGTTCCGAAAGCAGCATCTACCTCCAATTCAGCCCTGGAGAGGGTGGGGATGGTCGCCGGACGGTGCATTGCTGCTGTGGCCGCTGTGGCCCGAGCAGAGGAGCTGGGTTCGAGCACCTTTGATCAGAGAGCAAAGCGCTGGAGGGTTGGCGATCAGTTCGATGGGAGATGGCTGGGCGGAGGCGGAAGACAGAACCATGGTGAAGATGGTTCACATGACCACCTGCCCTAGCCTGGTGACACAATGGAGGAGTAGGAGGGGTTGATGATTGAGTTGGTGTCTAGGCGATCATCAAGCCCACAGCGATGGAGATGGAGACTACGGCGGAAACCAGGCCCGAGATGACTGCCACGACGTCGTGTATGGGTTTTCTCTGCAGTCATGGCGGCTGAGTTGGAGACGGGAACAAGGAGCATGTCGACGGAGGCGACGGTGAACATCGCAACGGAGAACTTCAACACAGACTAGTTTATTATCGAAACGAACAACAGGCAGATGTACTGGTCAATTGGAAGTTGGTGCGGCACGACGAGCATCTCTGAAGGCAGCTCTCTGGTCTCGGCGCTGCTTTGCAACCAGCCGCAGGTCTCTCTTGGTCATGAGTGCTACATCCACGTAGCAGTGGCTCCAATTGATATCTGCATGGAGTCTTCCAGTAGGTGTGTACCTCAAGTTGCCTACACTTTCGTAAGCAAACCAACCTTCTGGTAGATCGACACCTCTGGCGAACCTGCTTTCATCCGCCACGTCTGGTCGTGACAGTTCCGCGAGGACTCTGTCAGCACTCGCGACGACCTCAAAGTCGTCTTCATCAGGCTCGAGGTTTTCATCCGTTTCGTATTCACTCTCTTCTTCAATCTCGTCTGGATCGAAGTCGCTGTCGCTGTCAGCGGAAGATGCTCGCGAATGTTCAGCAGCGGGAGCCGCGGGGGCAGTAGGAGGCTGCTCAGTCGTGACGACCGTACTTGTTACAGGATGCTGTCCAGCAGTAGCCGCGCGGTGCATTGGAGCGCGGCCTTCGGCGGAAGCCGCAGTTGTTGCAGGGCAGCAGGAGCTGCGGTCGATGCTGGAGCGTGGTCAGCGGCAAAAGCCGCAGTTGTTGCAGGAGGCTGTCCAGCAGCAGCCGTGCGGCCTTCGGCGGAAGCCGCAGTTGTTGCAGGGGCAGCAGGAGCTGCGGTCGATGCTGGAGCGTGGTCAGCGGCAAAAGCCGCAGTTGTTGCAGGAGGCTGTCCAGCAGCGGGACCTGCGTTCGATGCTGGTGCATGATCACCGGCGAAAGCTGTAATCTGCGTTCGAGCGCGGCTAGCCGTGGCAATCGTAGTTGGTGCTGGAAGATGCTCGGCAGCGGAAGCTGCAAGATGTGCTGGTGGGTGCTCAAAGGCGGAAGCCGAGGTTGGTGTTGGCGGGGCACGGCGCTCAATTGTTGTAGTCACTGTCGCTGCAACAGGACGCTGCTGGTTTGCCGTCGAAGGCTCACTAGTTGTTCCTTCCTCTGCTTCGGATGGCTCTTGAAATGCAGCAATAACCTGTTCTACGTGAATATAGCCCGAATGGGTATTGAAGAACCTACCGACCATGATGGCAAGTTGGTTCTGCTGGATTCCGTAGTCCCAGAAATATCGCCTTAGCAGTTTGGCGCCAGTCCCGGTGATGCTGGTTCCCGGTCGTCTTTGCTGCCTGACACATGTTCATGAAGCTCCTCTTTTGGTATGGCCCCAGCCACACCCGAGGACTCAAGCGCGGAGGGCGGCGCGAGCGACCTTGGCGGCCCACCATGATGGAGCACGGGACAGCAGAATGGGAAATGAAAATAAATGCTGGAGGGCCGCGCGAACCGTACGTTGATATTCAACGCCGTACGTTGATATTCAACGCCTGCATCATTGCCGTTGATGCTATAACCCGACGCGTAGGCGCCCTGACCCAGCGCGGCAACGACCCGACCACAGGCGCTGGACTCGATAGGTGCAGGCGGTAATCTTGTCACCGGAAAAGTGGCGGAGCGCAGCTGAGTTACGCAATCGAGAATGGAGAATTGCCGAGTATGTCCCGTAGTCATCAACGTTCCTGTTGGTGCCGTCGAAAATGTCTATATCTGCGGCAAGAGATTCCTCTGGTTAGGTTTGTGTGCCACACAATCGTTTCGAAGACGGCCGCCCAAGCGCCGTCTCCCGTTGCGGCTAAGTTCGATCGCCAAGGGAAGAGCACTCAACTATGCACACGGGCATTCCCCGCTGGTGGAGAGCACGGGGTTCTAGTAGACGGAGGAGACGACAACGGTGGCCGGCTCTGGCGGCGCTGGTCAGTGTAGCAACCGCTCGTGTGTCGGCGATCGGACCGACGACGTGGCTGGCGCTGTCGTTTGCGAGGCAGCAACCGCTGCTGAGTTTGGTGCGCTGAGTGGTGCGCCGTGGCCATGTGGGGCGGTGGACCACGCGCTCGGAGGCATTCCCCGAGCGCATGCTCGTGACGAACGTGGAGAAGGTGGAGTTGTTGACGTCAGAGGAGCTGGAGCCGACGACGGTGGCCGGCTCTGGCGGTGCTGGTCTGGACCACGAACGTGGAGAAGGTGGAGTTGTCGACGTCGGAGAAGCTGGAGCCGACGACGGTGGCCGGCTCTGGCGGTGCTGGTCTGGACCACGCTGTCGGAGGCATTCCCCGAGCGCATGCTCGTGACGAACGTGGAGAAGGTGGAGTTGTTGACGTCAGAGGAGCTGGAGCCGACGACGGTGGCCGGCTCTGGCGGTGCTGGTCTGGACCACGAACGTGGAGAAGGTGGAGTTGTCGACGTCGGAGAAGCTGGAGCCGACGACGGTGGCCGGCTCTGGCGGTGCTGGTCTGGACCACGCTGTCGGAGGCATTCCCCTAGCCCATGGTCGTGACGAACGTGGAGAAGGTGGAGTCGTCGACGTCGGAGAAGCTGGAGACGACGACGGTGGCCGGCTCTGGCGGTGCTGGTCTGGACCACGCTGTCGGTTGCATTCCCCGAGCGCATGCACGTGACGACCGTGGTGATGGTGGAGTTGTTGACGCCGGAGTAGCTGGAGACGACGACGGGGGCCGGCTCTGGCGGCGCTGGTCAGTGTAGCAACCGCTCGTGTGTCGGCGATCGGACCGACGACGTGGCTGGCGCTGTCTTTTACGAGGCAGCAACAGCGGCTGAGTTTGGTGCGCTGAGCGGTGCGCCATGGCCATGGGGGCGGTGGAGGCATTCCCCGAGCGCATGCTCGTGACGAACGTGGAGAAGGTGGAGTTGTTGACGTCGGAGAAGCTGTAGCCGACGACGGTGGCCGGCTCTGGCGGTGCTGGTCTGGACCACGCTGTCGGAGGCATTCCCCAGCCCATGCTCGTGACGAACGTGGAGAAGGTGGAGTCGTCGACGTCGGAGAAGCTGGAGACGACGACGGTGGCCGGCTCTGGCGACGCTGGTCTGGACCACGCTGTCGGAGGCATTCCCCGAGCGCATGCTCGTGACGAACGTGGAGAAGGTGGAGTTGTTGACGCCGGAGGAGCTGGAGACGACGACGGGGGCCGGCTCTGGCGGCGCTGGTCAGTGTAGCAACCGCTCGTGTGTCGGCGATCGGACCGACAAGGTGGCTGACGCTGTCTTTTGCGAGGCAGCAACAGCGGCTGAGTTTGGTTCGCTGAGTGGTGCGCCATGGCCATGTGGGGCGGTGAAGGCATTCCCTGAGCCCATGCTCGTGACGAACGTGGAGAAGGTGGAGTTGTTGACGTCGGAGGAGCTGGAGACGACGACGTAGGCCGGCTGTGGCGACGCTGGTCTGGATCACGCTGCCGGAGGCATTCCCGAGCCCATGCTCGTGCCGAACGTTGAGAAGGTGGAGTCGTCGACGTCGGAGAAGCTGGAGACGACGACGGTGGCCGGCTCTGGCGACGCTGGTCTGGACCACGCTGTCGGAGGCATTCCCCGAGCGCATGTTCGTGACGAACGTGGGGAAGGTGGAGTCGTCGACGTCGGAGAAGCTGGAGACGACGACGGTGGCCGGTTCTGGCGGCGCTGGTCAGTGTAGCAACCGCTCGTGTGTCGGCGATCGGACCGACAAGGTGGCTGACGCTGTCTTTTGCGAGGCAGCAACAACGGCTCAGTTTGGTTCGCTGAGTGGTGCGCCATGGCCATGTTGGGCGGTGGAGGCATTCCCTGAGCCCATGCTCGTGCCGAACGTTGAAAAGGTGGAGTTGTTGTAATGGGCCTACCTTGGCTCACTACAACAGCTTACACGTGTGCGCACGTGTATGAGGAAGCGTAGGTTTCTTTTACTTGAGTTAAGTATACTCGAGGTCCACGAGTATACTTTAAACAAGATAAAGACTCTAAGTAGCTGAGTTTGGTAAAGATGAGAACTGTTATTTGTGTCTTATGTTTCTGACTTCCTCTAAATGTAATATTCTAAGTTGGGAATCTGCCAACGGCTGGTTGGCAGAATTCCTTTGCTATGCATGTCGCTCATTGGTTAAAAGATGCTGCTTTCAACCAATAGGAATCCTAAATGTCTATGGACCACCCGTCGTGGTGGTCGTAAATGAATGTGGCACTTGATGTAACGTACATCAAGGCCGAGGAAGTGTTTGAACCTTTAACAGACATCGCGTCTGTTAGAGTTGCAAGTGGCTGTAGCCACTTGTGCGTGTAACCCCGTTACACCATCCCCCCGTCAAGGTTAGACGTGCCGGTCTCGGCACGTCAACCACCATTGACTGTTTGGTCAATGCATGACGTTTAGAAGAGAGCGTGCTCGTGATAGAACGAGCACGTTGAAGTTGAAGACCTTTGGCGCAGCAGCGGAGGACCTCTCTGCTGCTGAGTATCATGCGCGACAGTGTGCGAAGCGCTTCGCTGCCGCGGGGGCAGGCACCACGGCCTGCCCTCGAAGTGTCTTCGGGCGCTGTTGTTAACAACAGCGTTCGCATTACTGTCCAGTGTGTAGTGCATGGTGGGCTTCGTAAGCCTCCACCATGTCCGGAACGTCTTGGAGCAAGAGCTGCTGGATCTCCAGCTCGACCTGCTGCTCCAGCGCGACTTCGCGCTGGAGAAGATGATGGCTTCCGCCGAGTCTTCTGCTTCGGTTCAGCCGAGCTAGGTAGCTCGTGCTGCAGGTATGGCTTCAACCGTCCGACGTAGAACGTCGGATGGAGGCGCATGCTAGACGGGATGTCTAGCGTGTAAGCGTTGCCATGCCGTTCCAACACTGTGAACGGCCCGATGAAGCGCGGAGCGAGCTTACTCGCTCCGAAGTCGGAAACTGCATGTTTAGGCAGGTTTTGAGTAGCTAACAAAACCAATGAATCCTTCTTGAATTCATTTGTGTTGCCCCTGCCAACATTGTCTGCGTTCAGCTTCTGTCGATCGACAGAAGCTGCAATAGCGTCCTGGACAAACCGAATGACGGCTTGTCTGCGCTGCACGAAGTTCATTGCGTCCGAGCTGAACTCGTTCAGCTCGCTTCCAGCAGTAGGCCCGGCCTCTGCGTTCGTAGATGTGGTGTCTGTGCCTCGCACAGACACGTTCTTCTTCTGCTTGTGTGCGTCTGTGCCCTGCACAGACGCAGTCTTCTTCTTCTTGGTTGCGTCTGTGCCCTGCACAGACGCGGTCTTCGTCTTCTTTCGCGTTGTTGCGGCTGACACCGTGCAGGTGTCAGCGGCATTCTGCGGCTGCTGTGTTGCAGTCGTAGATCCTCCCCCACTTAAGGAAGGAGCCAGCATCCCGAGTAAACTCGGGAGGCTTGGGTGCCTCAAGGCATTCACGTAGAACGGTGTATGCCCGGTCGAGGCATGCACCGAGTTGTTGATGGCGAACTCCGCCATCGGCAGACACTCGCTCCAGTGTTGGAACGAGTGGGCGTAGCTCTTGAGCACATCCACGAGCACGCGATTCACGCGCTCGGTCTGTCCGTCCGTCTGCGGATGATCCGCAGTCGACATCGAGAGCTGACTGCCAAGAAGTGTGAACACTTCTTGCCACAGGTGCGCGGTGAAGCGCGGGTCTCGATCGGACACGATGTCCATCGGCATGCCATGGTGTCTGAACACCATGTCAACGAACAGACGTGCCGTCTGTTTCGCAGTCACTTCGGCGGGTACTGCAGCAAGATGTACCATCTTGCTGAAGCGGTCAACAAAGACCACAACGCCCGTGTTCCCTGGCTATCCGGGAAGACCAAACACAAAGTCCAAAGACATGGACTGCCAACACTCCGACGGAGTCGGTAGTGACTGCAAAGGAGCCTGCGCGAACGGCGCAGGCTTCATACGTTGACACACCTCGCAAGCACGGACGTACTTGCGCACCCACTTGTACTGGTGGGCCCAGTAGAAGTCCCTCGTGAGAAGAAGATACGTCTTCTCACGGCCCGGATGCCCGCAGCCGGTGCATCATGATACTCGTACATGATCCTGAGTCGCAGGTCATGATCATTGGGAACGACACCGCGGTCCGCGTTGTCGTTGACTGCGCTGTAGAGTAGCAACCCCTCGTGCACCCGGTAACGGTGTGCACGAGCACGAAGATGTCTTGGCAACTTCTGACGAGCTTCGTCAGAAGGCACTGAGCCATAGGCCAGCAAGAGCTTCGCGTCCGCGTCGTGCGCGTACGCGGCCTTCACGTCGTCGAGGATCGACGACGTGGGAGTGCTCGATCGCATGGCGTCAATGGCATTGACGTCGACTTCATTCGTAGCGTAGTCAGGTCGACGCGATAACGCGTCGGCCACCACATTGAGTCTTCCGGGTTTGTACTCAACCCGGAAGTTATACTCCGCGAAGAAGGATAGCCATCTCGCCATCCTTTGCGAGATGTGCGGCGACTTGATAGCCGTCCGCAGCGACGCGTGGTCTGTATAGACCACGAACGGTTTACTTCCGAGTAGATACACTCGGAACTTCGCAAGTGCATACTTCATGGCAAGGAGCTCCTTGTCATGCACCGGGTAATTGCGCTCAGCTGGCTTCAGCTGACGCGACTGATAGTAGACGACACGATCACGGCCCTCGTGATCGTGCTGCATCAACGCACATCCGATCGCGAAATCGGATGCGTCACACACAACGTGGAATGGGTGATCTTGGTCGGCCACCGCCAAGATCGGAGCCTCAGTCAAGCCCTGCTTGACTGCATCGAATGCCTGCTGACATTCAGCAGACCAAATCCACTCGGCGTCCTTCTTCAGGAGCTGTGACAGCGGGCGTATCACGCCCGCGTAGTCCTTCACGTACTTGCACAAGTACGTGGCGCCAAGGAACTGCCGCAGTTCCTTGACGCTCGTCGGCGTCGGCCACTCATTGATCACTCTGACCTTTTCAGGGTCAGGGCGGACACCGTTCTTCCCAACGAGACACCCGAGCACGGGTATCTCGCTCGCCCCGAAGATGCACTTCTTCAGGTTCGCGTAGAGCTTGTGCTTGCGCATGAGCGCAAGCAGTTTCCGGAGATGCACCTTGTGGATCTCAACGTCGCTCATCCCGTCCGCAGCACGGCTGTGGACGAACACGTCATCGAAGTAGCTCGGTGCGAAGTCGCGCACCGAGTGCAACAAGTGCGTCACGCACCTGTTGAAGGTCGCAGGGGCGTTCTTCAGACCCTGCGGCATCACTAGCCACTCCCAGAGCATGCCACTCGGCGTGCTCACAGCCGTGAGAGGGATATCGCTCTCACGCATTAGGATCTGATAGAACCCATCGCGCAGATCAAGAGCACTGTAGACAGTGCTCCTGGCCATCGAATCGATGATAACATCTTTTCGCGGTATCGGTGTCTGCGCCGGTATCGTCGCATCGTTC
This sequence comes from Phytophthora melonis, assembly GCA_024211575.1. Taxonomy (NCBI): domain Eukaryota; phylum Oomycota; class Peronosporomycetes; order Peronosporales; family Peronosporaceae; genus Phytophthora; species Phytophthora melonis. Next base: position 23,235 of record JAMXKT010000027.1, on the reverse strand, counting down.
AGCTTATTGTACTCATGAACGATGCGCCAGCCGCCCTGTGGCTTCTTGACACAGAACGTCGGAGCACTGTGCGGGGACTTCGATTCCCGCACTTGTCCAGCTTTGCGACGACTTTCGAAGAAGTCGTCGATCGCCTTGACCTGCTCTCGCGGCAGTGGCCACTGCCGCGTGACACAGTATTTCGTGCCCGGCACGAGATCAATCTCGTGCTGAATGCCCTTGTCCTGCGGAAGCTCCGCAGGGATCTCTTCCGGAAGTACGTCCGCGTACTCCCGTAGAATCTCATAGTAGGGACTCGCCTTCAGCGAGTCCCAGCTCTGTTCTTCAAAGCGTTCTTTCTTCGTCTTGGCACTGAGAGTGTCTTCACTCTCAGTGGTGCTCTCCATGAAGAACTGCCTCAGTTCCTCATTCTCGCTCTTCGTTCTCTCGGCGTCCGAGAGAATGCATATTTGCTCGATGCGTCCATCGTGCAAGTCACGCGCGAAGCGCTTCCAGCTCATGACTGGAAGCGAAGTCAACTCTGACGCTTGCGTCGGAGGATTAGCGAGGGTCATCTCCTGTGCCGGAACCCGGCACAGGTACGCGTCAAGACGTTCAACGTCTCGACGTTCGGCTTTTCAGCCTTCGTCTGCCCGGCAGACATCTCTTGTAGCGTCTCGGCCCCGGGCCGAGACTTGCGCAGCGACCTTCGCATGCGCCGTCTTCTTGACTTGCGGAGCCCGGCTCCGCATGGTCTCTGACCTCGTCCAGGCCCAGCCATGGACGGGTGTTCTTTCTTAATACCGCCGGCGGGTTCATCCCGCGGGCGAGCGACTTCAAGCCCGGCTTGGTCGCCCGGCGCTTCGTCGTGCAGCCCGGCTGCACGACAGCATGCAAGTTTTTCCGGTGTGGAACGTTTGCAACCGTCCGCACCGCCTGCAGCGTCGGTTCCCGGAACCGACACGCCATCTTCACCTCGACGCCTCTTATTGGCGGAGCCCTTCGTTGCAAAGGGTGCGTCGACTCCCGGAGTCGACGCGAAATGTCTTTTCGCAGCGTCGGTTCCCGGAACCGACGTGACTTCAATACCTCGACGCCCTGTTATTGGCGGAGCCCTTCATTACAAAGGGTGCGTCGACTCCCGGAGTCGACGCGAAATGTCTCTTCGCCGCGTCGGTTCCCGGAACCGACGTGACTTCAATACCTCGACGCCTTCCATTGGCGGAGACCCCCATCCGGAGGGTGCGTCGGCTCCCCGAGCCGACGAATCAAATCCATCAAAGTCATCGACTCCCGGAGTCGACGACGTTCCATCACCTTGGACCTTATTATTGGCCAAGACTGATCCAATCACATTCGCGTCAGCCTCCACGGCTGAGGCGTGTGACATGATTACGTCATCCGCGTCCCTTCGGACCGGAGACACGTCCACACTCAGATTCGCGTCAGCCTCCACGGCTGAGGCGTGTGACTATGTTCGTCATCCGGGCCTCTTGAGGCCGGAGACTCATTCTGATTCGCTGAAATGTTTGTGTCGATTTCCGAAATCGACACATTTTCTCCTTCAGCCGTCGGCGGCGACGCCGACGCTACTTGTCCTCGCGCGCGTCCAGGGCGTTCCGGGACAGCGGCATTAGGCGCTGTCTCGACTAGAGATTCGCGCGCACCTGCTGGTGCGTGTGTGGTGGTAATAGGGCCATCGCTCTCTGTTCCACCGTCGCGACCGAAGCGCACTAAAGTGCGCTTCTCCCAATCGATTACCGGATCATGCCGTGCAAGCCACGGCATGCCCAACACAATGTCAAACTTATCGTCCAGGTCCAGGACGATAAAGGTTTCGACAAACTCTTGACCTTTATACATGAAGCGCACGCGTACCATGCGCTTCTCGGTCCTGACGACGACACCCGTCGCCAGTCGTACCTCCAACATACTTCGAGGTATCTTTAAATCCTCGAAGTCAAGCCTTGATAGACTTCGCAGTCGAACAAAGTTATTCGACGCGCCCGAATCAACAAAGCACGAAAAGAGTTGCTCTCTCTTTTCGACGACACGTTCAAGATGACAAGACTTGGTTTGTCATCATGCATTTTACAGTGAGAAGGGTCCTCACTGGGGCTGCAGTCCTCAGTGTCGCATGTCCGAGTTGGACACGCGTGACTGCTTCACCAGTAGGGCGCCCCGCGCCTACTGGGTTCCAGCGTTTTTGTTTCTCCGCGACGATGCCCAGCATCGCCGCGTCGACCACCATCTCGGTGCACGGGTGCCGTGCACTCTCGGGCATAGTGACCGATCCTTCCGCAACGGAAGCATCGTACATTGCTTCCTTGTTGGCGTTGATAGTCAACACCCGTTGCATTCGAGAGGTCCATTGGTTCCGGACCTCCCGCCATCGCGACCGGAGGTGGTTGCAGCCTCGGCGCATTCACATGCAGTTTAGCCTGCCTCAGACTAAACTCCTCCTGCATCGCAAGAGTGATCGCAGCTTCGAGAGTATTCGGATACTCACGGAAGAGATAGGTCTTCACAGGCCCATCTCTCAATCCCTTCATGAACGTGACGACCTTGGTCGCCTCGTCAATCGGGTTGGTCACGATGTTCGAGACCAAGTACCGTGCTCTCTGGGCGTAAGCATGGACATCATGCTTACCTTGCTGCAGGTCGAGGAACTCCGCCCTCGACCGGAACTCATTTTGTGGGGGCTCAAACGCTTGTCTGAGCTCCTCCTTGAACGCTTCGTACGTGCTGAAGCACGTAGGATCTGAGAGTCGGCGTCCGTACGCCCAACTCCTCGCTCGTCCGCCAAGACAGGACATGGCGAACGCGACCTTCGACAACGGGTCGACGATACGTCGAGCCGCAATGGCAGTGTCGAGTTCGACAAGCCAACGGAGGAGAGGCTCACCATCTCTTCCTACATAGTTGCTCACGTTGAGTTTCAACGATTGCATGCGTGGTGTCATCCCCGACGGCACCGCGGTAGAGGCAGCAGCGTCGCGCTGCTCCTTCAGGATGAAACCCAGAGCAACACCATGTTGCTCTGTCGGCGATAACGTACGCAGCATCGCAGCAACTGCCGCCTCTCCAATGACTGTTGACAGTCGTTGGAGTGCCTCCCACTCTGGATCCGACAGGTGGAGGCAGTCAGCGCGTGCAACATGAGTTGCAGGCGTAGCGGAGCTTTCCATGAGCACCTCCGTGTTCATGAAAGGTTCTCAGCTCCCCGTCCGTACAGTCCCGTACGAACGTTCAGGTAGTCGGTCGTTGGACGGACTACAAAGTGCTACCAGGTGTAATGGGCCTACCTTGGCTCACTACAACAGCTTACACGTGTGCGCACGTGTATGAGGAAGCGTAGGTTTCTTTTACTTGAGTTAAGTATACTCGAGGTCCACGAGTATACTTTAAACAAGATAAAGACTCTAAGTAGCTGAGTTTGGTAAAGATGAGAACTGTTATTTGTGTCTTATGTTTCTGACTTCCTCTAAATGTAATATTCTAAGTTGGGAATCTGCCAACGGCTGGTTGGCAGAATTCCTTTGCTATGCATGTCGCTCATTGGTTAAAAGATGCTGCTTTCAACCAATAGGAATCCTAAATGTCTATGGACCACCCGTCGTGGTGATCGTAAATGAATGTGGCACTTGATGTAACGTACATCAAGGCCGAGGAAGTGTTCGAACCTTTAACAGACATCGCGTCTGTTAGAGTTACAAGTGGCTGTAGCCACTTGTGCGTGTAACCCCGTTACAACTAGAGTAGCGACGGCTCGTGTGTCGGCGATCGGACCGACGAGGTGGCTGGCGCTGTCTTTTGCGAGGCGGCAACCGCTGCTGAGTTAGGTTCGCTGAGTGGGGCGCCGTGGCCATGTTGGGCGCTAGACCACGCGCTCAGAGGCATTCCCGACCGCCTGCTCGTGACGAACATGGTCAAGACAGCGTTGTTGACGTCGGAGAAGCTGGAGACGACGACGGAGGCCGGCTCCGGCGACGCTGGTCTGGACCACGCTGTCGGAGGCATTCCCCGAGCGCATGTTCGTGACGAACGTGGGGAAGGTGGAGTCGTCGACGTCGGAGAAGCTGGAGACGACGACGGTGGCCGGTTCTGGCGGCGCTGGTCAGTGTAGCAACCGCTCGTGTGTCGGCGATCGGACCGACAAGGTGGCTGACGCTGTCTTTCACGAGGCAGCAACAACGGCTCAGTTTGGTTCGCTGTGTGGTGCGCCATGGCCATGTTGGGCGGTGGAGGCATTCCCTGAGCCCATGCTCGTGACGAACGTTGAAAAGGTGGAGTTGTTGACGTCGGAGAAGCTGGAGACGACGACGTAGGCCGGCTGTGGCGACGCTGGTCTGGATCACGCTGCCGGAGGCATTCCCCGAGCCCATGCTCGTGCCGAACGTTGAGAAGGTGGAGTCGTCGACGTCGGAGAAGCTGGAGACGACGACGGTGGCCGGCTCTGGCGACGCTGGTCTGGATCAAGCTGTCGGAGGCATTCCCCGAGCGCATGCTCGTGACGAACGTGGAGAAGGTGGAGTCGTCGACGTCGGAGAAGCTGGAGACGACGACGGTGGCCGGTTCTGGCGGCGCTGGTCAGTGTAGCAACCGCTCGTGTGTCGGCGATCGGTCCGACAAGTTGGCTGACGCTGTCTTTTGCGAGGCAGCAACAACGGCTCAGTTTGGTTCGCTGAGTGGTGCGCCATGGCCATGTGGGGCGGTGGTGGCATTCCCTGAGCGCATGCTCGTGACGAACGTGGAGAAGGTGGAGTTGTCGACGTCGGAGAAGCTGGAGCCGACGACGGTGGCCGGCTCTGGCGGTGCTGGTCTGGACCACGCTGTCGGAGGCATTCCCCGAGCGCATGCTCGTGACGAACGTGGAGAAGGTGGAGTTGTTGACGTCGGAGAAGCTGGAGACGACGACGGTGGCCGACTCTGGCGGCGCTGGTCAGTGTAGCAACCGCTCGTGTGTCGGCGATCGGATCGACAAGGTGGCGGACGCTGTCTTTTGCGAGGCAGCAACAGCGGCTGAGTTTGGTGCGCTGAGTGGTGCGCCGTGGCCATGTGGGCGCTAGAGCACGCACTTGGAGGCATCCCCCGCCGAACCGCTGGTGGAGAACGTGGAGTTGTTGTCGATGGAGGAGCTGGATACGGCGACGGAGGCCGGCTCCCCGCTAGCAAGTTGCACCAGGCTAAACCGTCCCCACACAGTTCACGGTACCTGTCCTCGAGCCGAACAGCATCAATCCAACTCCATGCAATGACACGCGCAGAAGAAGCTTTCCTCGCGGGGACTCGCCTGTAATGATGATGTTGATGCAGGACGAACTGCTGCAAAACATCGGCGACTTCGTGCGCGGCTTGCCGTTCGTCGTGGGCACGAGTCACTGCAGAACGACACAGGCAGGTGACACCGGTCACCCAACTGGCAATCATCCGCGACGAGTTGGAGAAAACCCGCGTTTCGAGTATTACGAGATCATTAGCTGTGCCGTGATGTTCAACCGACTTGACGCGCTGCAGTGGTCGGGCACGCGTCAATGACTTCAGCTGAAAACCCTTCATATTTACGCTCGTGCTAGCCGTGAGGTTTCCCCGCGGCGTCGCGAAGCACAATTGCCACAGGCGCACGTATACGAACTGACGGGGCACGTTATCGTGCAGCCAATCCATGACGTCTCCGCTGTAGTAGATGGCATAGTTGAGCAAGTTGCCGTCGAACTGGTCGTCCAAGAGGCTGTCGTGAATTCACTACCAGATTTTTATCATCACTAGGGGGCTCCGTCAACAACCTCAAAAGCACTGGGCTCGCCATGACAGCGACTTTGGGAAAGCATATGCGTACAGGCGTACTGCCTAGCTGCAAGAGTCCTGAAGGTGCCATCGCCTTGAAAAAAAAACGATGCCAAGCGAGAAATGCTTGCTCTCTGTCTCGTAAAAAAAAATTGACAAAAAACGTCAAGTGCCTTGCAAAATGCCTGTTTTGCGTAAGAAAGCTTTGAAATAAAGAATGTCATCAGAACTTTATTAATTCCGGAATTACTTGTGACGAGGCCGCTGGAAGACACCGTCTTGGTAGAGTTTTGTTTGGGTTGCTGCTAAACTGTGCTCCAATGATCGCAGCTCGCTACGAAAGTCGGACCCTTCAGCAATAAGAGTCCGCACAGAGGCCGTCAGCTGGTCGCTCGAGTCTTGTATGAACGAAAGTTGCCTTTCGATGTCGCTGAGACGGAGGAGTGTCTTGAACGGCTCAACTTGGGCAAGTGGGACACCTTCCATTACATCTTCTTGAGCCGACGCTGACCTCATTCGCGCTCTCTCCAAAGCCGCTGCGTAGAACTGCCACTTGGCGTCCAGTCTCTTTATAGCACCATGAAGATCGTCCGATAGCTCCCCGAACTCACTCTTGCGAAGCCGCTTGGTCGCCTTTACGGAGGTCACGTAGCACATTGGACAGCCTTGATCCTTCAATACACAGCACCCATGTCCTTCTTGAAGAGACAGTTGATGTACTCGAATCTTGAGTCCAGTGATGTGCCGTTCCATGAAGCCCTTCTTGAGGCTGTTGAACGAATCCATCCACGTGTCGTGATTGCTTAGCAGGCTGTCAACGTAGCTGGTCCAGGCTTCGGCCAAAGAGTCAGGACTTGATCGCGACGTCGGGTCGAAGCGCATGTCTCTGTGTTTCATGTAGTATCTCTTCTGAAAAAAGAGATCAACAAAGTAAATGAAGCGATCTTCACCCTCGGGGACCGTCACATCGGTCAGCTCTGAAGTGTCAAACAGAGCCCTACCGTGACCATCTTTACGATGACCGGCCATGTGAAACATGAAGTCGTCTAGCCAGGGAAAGCGGGTGTGCGCCAGCCGCGAACCCAAGACATTAGTTCCACCCGCGATTACGCCGGCAGGGTTGTCAAGAGACGCGGGTTGGTTGGGGACGCCACCAGTGTTTACACCAGCAGAATCCCCCACACGAGCGATATCCCCAGTGTCGCGACGGACAGTGTCCACGTGAGCGGCGATAGTCCCTTCAGAAGGAGAGCCAGCAACGTCTTGGGTCGACTTGATGATGGAAGCGTCGGATGCATCAGGAATCACGGGTTCGTAGCCTGGCGGTGTGTGCTGAGAGGTCGAGTTAGGCTGAGTCCTCATTTTCGAAAATGTGAAGGGGAAGGGCGGCTAAACGCGCGCTGAGGTTGACACGTTCCAATAGTATAGTTTATTTTGTAGAAATGAGGATAGGCGACGTGCAAGTCCAAATGGACGGTTCTGACCACACGGGGGTTGACATATGTACATAGTATAGTTTATGTTGAATACGGAAGGATGGGCGACGCAGTCGGAGGTTGACACGCTCAGTTACATAATATATACCATACCTGGGAGGATAGGCGACGTGCAAGTTCAAATGGACGGTTCTGACCACACGGGGGTTGACATACGTACAAAGTATTGTTTATGCTAAATACTGAAGGATGGGCGACGCAGTCGGAGGTTGACACGCTCACTTACATAATATGTATTTGACCTGGGAGGATAGGCGACGTCTTATTAGTTTTTACAGAGTGGTAATTACGTTTTACTCAATTTGGTATTTACCAATTGGGTCACTTTTAAAATGGGTATTCTGGTAATTACCAGTGACGTAAAAACGTTTGAGTTTTTACAGTGTTGGTTGGCCGTTCAGTTTTCAATGCCGAAGTTACCAGCAAATACGCACATGGACATTGGAGAAATGTTACTCGCGTTGTTTTCAAAAACAAGCAGTGAGGCGCGGATGCAAACGTCCATTTAGAGCTTTCGAGAAGCCGTCGTACGGCGACGTTCAATGAGAACTGTTCGACCAATATCTGCGTTTACGATAGGATCTGGTGTTTGGTGGCTCTGCCGATACGAAGGCTGCGACGTGCCAGGGCTGATGACAGTGCCCACTTTACTACATCTGTATTCAACCACGTTATGGGAGGTACTACCGTTATTGTAAAATATCACGTACTAGTAGTAGTAGTAGTAAAACCAAATGCAAGTGGTTTGTTCGGTGGCCATGGCAATGGTCAGTTTTCATGAAAATGCACTGTGGCCACATGAGGCAGTCACCTACCGATATACTACTAGTATTATGGAGCTTGCTGGGGCTGAAAAAAGTTTTCGAACGCAAGTCCTGCCACAAATTGTGGGCCATGATGAATTTGGTCAAATGACGGCCCGGAGGGGGGCAAAAGCAAGCTAGCCCTGCCGCATGATCGGTGGCTTCCACGTTCTGGATGTATGGTCGCACAATGACACAATGACAACGAGCTAGGTCGTCGTGTGTTCAGTCGTCTATATGTATAGTAAGTGTAATAGCTCCGCTTTAGCTTCCCTGTGAAGTCGAAACCGTGTTTGTAGTAGCCACCGCCCCGTTCGAGCGCACGACTACGTGCGCGTACGCTTCGACTTTCACCCGGGTTGTGGACACGGTGGTGGTGAAGGTGGCGAGGCAGGCGGCGGAGGAGATGGAGTCGACGCCGCAAGGACGGAGACAGGATCGAAGCCGATCCCGACGCGCGGTGCGATTGCCGCTGTGGCCGCTGTAGGCCCGTGCGAAGGAGGCGACTAGCGCTACCTGAACAGCAACAAGAGGAGTGCGGTTCGTCGAAGGAGGCGCCAAGCCCCCCAAGACCCTGGCCGAGCGCAAGGCCGCGTGCGTGCAGGCATCTCCCTTTCTCCGATCTGGTCGTGGATACGGTGGTGGTGAAGGTGGCGAGGCAGACGGCGGAGGAGATGGAGTCGACGCCAAGGACAGAGACCGGATCGAAGCCGGCCCCGATGCCCGACGCGCGGTGCGATTGCTGCTGTGGCCGCTGTGGCCCGAGCGGAGGAGGTGGGTTCGAGCACCTTTGATCAGAGAACAAAGCGCTGATGGGTCGACGATCAGTTCGATGGGAGATGTCTGGGCGGAGGCGGAAGACAGAACCATGGTGAAGATGGTTCACATGACCACCTGCCCTAGCCTGGTGACACAATGGAGGAGTAGGAGGGGTTGATGATTGAGTTGGTGTCTAGGCGATCATCAAGCCCACAGCGATGGAGATGGAGACTACGGCGGAAACCAGGCCCGAGATGACTGCCACGACGTCGTGTATGGGTTTTCTCTGCAGTCATGGCGGCTGAGTTGGAGACGGGAACAAGGAGCATGTCGACGGAGGCGACGGTGAACATCGCAACGGAGAACTTCAACACAGACTAGTTTATTATCGAAACGAACAACAGGCAGATGTACTGGTCAAATGGAAGTTGGTGCGGCACGACGAGCATCTCTGAAGGCAGCTCTCTGGTCTCGGCGCTGCTTTGCAACCAGCCGCAGGTCTCTCTTGGTCATGAGTGCTACATCCACGTAGCAGTGGCTCCAATTGATATCTGCATGGAGTCTTCCAGTAGGTGTGTACCTCAAGTTGCCTACACTTTCGTAAGCAAACCAACCTTCTGGTAGATCGACACCTCTGGCGAACCTGCTTTCATCCGCCACGTCTGGTCGTGACAGTTCCGCGAGGACTCTGTCAGCACTCGCGACGACCTCAAAGTCGTCTTCATCAGGCTCGAGGTTTTCATCCGTTTCGTATTCACTCTCTTCTTCAATCTCGTCTGGATCGAAGTCGCTGTCGCTGTCAGCGGAAGATGCTCGCGAATGTTCAGCAGCGGGAGCCGCGGGGGCAGTAGGAGGCTGCTCAGTCGTGACGACCGTACTTGTTACAGGATGCTGTCCAGCAGTAGCCGCGCGGTGCATTGGAGCGCGGCCTTCGGCGGAAGCCGCAGTTGTTGCAGGGGCAGCAGGAGCTGCGGTCGATGCTGGAGCGTGGTCAGCGGCAAAAGCCGCAGTTGTTGCAGGAGGCTGTCCAGCAGCAGCCGTGCGGCCTTCGGCGGAAGCCGCAGTTGTTGCAGGGGCAGCAGGAGCTGCGGTCGATGCTGGAGCGTGGTCAGCGGCAAAAGCCGCAGTTGTTGCAGGAGGCTGTCCAGCAGCGGGACCTGCGTTCGATGCTGGTGCATGATCACCGGCGAAAGCTGTAATCTGCGTTCGAGCGCGGCTAGCCGTGGCAATCGTAGTTGGTGCTGGAAGATGCTCGGCAGCGGAAGCTGCAAGATGTGCTGGTGGGTGCTCAAAGGCGGAAGCCGAGGTTGGTGTTGGCGGGGCACGGCGCTCAATTGTTGTAGTCACTGTCGCTGCAACAGGACGCTGCTGGTTTGCCGTCGAAGGCTCACTAGTTGTTCCTTCCTCTGCTTCGGATGGCTCTTGAAATGCAGCAATAACCTGTTCTACGTGAATATAGCCCGAATGGGTATTGAAGAACCTACCGACCATGATGGCAAGTTGGTTCTGCTGGATTCCGTAGTCCCAGAAATATCGCCTTAGCAGTTTGGCGCCAGTCCCGGTGATGCTGGTTCCCGGTCGTCTTTGCTGCCTGACACATGTTCATGAAGCTCCTCTTTTGGTATGGCCCCAGCCACACCCGAGGACTCAAGCGCGGAGGGCGGCGCGAGCGACCTTGGCGGCCCACCATGATGGAGCACGGGACAGCAGAATGGGAAATGAAAATAAATGCTGGAGGGCCGCGCGAACCGTACGTTGATATTCAACGCCGTACGTTGATATTCAACGCCTGCATCATTGCCGTTGATGCTATAACCCGACGCGTAGGCGCCCTGACCCAGCGCGGCAACGACCCGACCACAGGCGCTGGACTCGATAGGTGCAGGCGGTAATCTTGTCACCGGAAAAGTGGCGGAGCGCAGCTGAGTTACGCAATCGAGAATGGAGAATTGCCGAGTATGTCCCGTAGTCATCAACGTTCCTGTTGGTGCCGTCGAAAATGTCTATATCTGCGGCAAGAGATTCCTCTGGTTAGGTTTGTGTGCCACACAATCGTTTCGAAGACGGCCGCCCAAGCCGGCGTCTCCCGTTGCGGCTAAGTTCGATCGCCAAGGGAAGAGCACTCAACTATGCACACGGGCATTCCCCGCTGGTGGAGAGCACGGGGTTCTAGTAGACGGAGGAGACGACAACGGTGGCCGGCTCTGGCGGTGCTGGTCAGTGTAGCAACCGCTCGTGTGTCGGCGATCGGACCGACGACGTGGCTGGCGCTGTCGTTTGCGAGGCAGCAACCGCTGCTGAGTTTGGTGCGCTGAGTGGTGCGCCATAGCCATGTGGGGCGGTGGACCACGCGCTCGGAGGCATTCCCCGAGCGCATGCTCGTGACGAACGTGGAGAAGGTGGTGTCGTCGACGTCGGAGAAGCTGGAGCCGACGACGGTGGCCGGCTCTGGCGGCGCTGGTCAGTGTAGCAACCGCTCGTGTGTCGGCAATCGGACCGACGACGTGGCTGGCGCTGTCTTTCACGAGGCAGCAACAGCGGCTGCGTTTGGCGCGCTGAGTGGTGCGCCATGGCCATGTGGGGCGGTGGAGGCATTACCTGAGCCCATTCTCGTGCCGAACGTTGAGAAGGTGGATTTGTCGACGTCGGAGAAGCTGGAGACGACGACGGTGGCCGGCTCTGGCGGCGCTGGTCAGGGTAGCAACCGCTCGTGTGTCGGCGATCGGGCCGACAAGGTGGCTGACGCTGTCTTTTGCGAGGCAGCAACAGCGGCTGAGTTTGGTTCGCTGAGTGGTGCGCCATGGCCATGTGGGGCGGTGGAGGCATTACCTGAGCCCATTCTCGTGCCGAACGTTGAGAAGGTGGAGTCGTCGACGTCGGAGGCGCTGGAGACGCCGACGGTGGCCGGCTCTGGCGGCGCGGGTCTGGACCACGCTGTCGGAGGCATTCCCCGAGCGCATGCTCGTGACGAACGTGGAGAAGGTGGAGTTGTTGACGTCAGAGGAGCTGGAGCCGACGACGGTGGCCGGCTCTGGCGGCGCTGGTCAGTGTAGCAACCGCTCGTGTGTCGGCGATCGGACCGACAAGGTGGCTGACGCTGTCTTTGCGAGGCAGCAACAACGGCTGAGTTTGGTTCGCTGACTGGTGCGCCATGGCCATGTGGGGCGGTGGAGGCATTACCTGAGCCCATTCTCGTGCCGAACGTTGAGAAGGTGGAGTCGTCGACGTCGGAGAAGCTGGAGACGACGACGGTGGCCGGCTCTGGCGGTGCTGGTCTGGACCACGCTGTCGGAGGCATTCCCCGAGCGCATGCTCGTGACGAACGTGGAGAAGGTGGAGTCGTCGACGTCGGAGAAGCTGGAGCCGACGACGGTGGCCGGCTCTGGCGGTGCTGGTCTGGACCACGCTGTCGGAGGCATTCCCCGAGCGCATGCTCGTGACGAACGTGGAGAAGGTGGAGTCGTCGACGTCGGAGAAGCTGGAGACGACGACGGTGGCCGGCTGTGGCGACGCTGGTCTGGATCACGCTGTCGGAGGCACTCCCCGAGCGCATGCTCGTGACGAACGTGGAGAAGGTGGAGTCGTCGACGTCGGAGAAGCTGGAGACGACGACGGTGGCCGGCTCTGGCGGTGCTGGTCTGGACCACGCTGTCGGAGTCATTCCCCGAGCGCATGCTCGTGACGAACGTGGAGAAGGTGGAGTTGTTGATGTCGGAGGAGCTAGAGACGACGACGGTGGCCGGCTCTGGCGGCGCCGGTCAGTGTAGCAACCGCTCGTGTGTCGGCGGTCGAAACGACAAGGTGGCTGGCGCTGTCTTTTACGAGGCAGCAACAGCGGCTGAGTTTGGTGCGCTGAGTGGTGCGCCATGGCCATGGGGGCGGTGCCGAGCGCATGCTCGTGACGAACGTGGAGAAGGTGGAGTTGTTGACGTCGGAGGAGCTGGAGACGACGACGGTGGCCGGCTCTGGCGGTGCTCGTCTGGACCACGCTGTCGGAGGCATTCCCGAGCGCATGCTCGTGACGAACGTGGAGAAGGTGGCGTTATTGACGTCGGAGAAGCTGGAGACGACGACGGTGGCCGGCTGTGGCGACGCTGGTCTGGATCACGCTGTCGGAGGCACTCCCGAGCGCATGCTCGTGACGAACGTGGAGAAGGTGGAGTCGTCGACGTCGGAGAAGCTGGAGACGACGACGGTGGCCGGCTCTGGCGGCGCTGGTCTGGACAACGCTGTCGGAGGCATTCCCCGAGTGTATGCTCGTGACGAACGTGGAGAAGGTGGAGTCGTTGACGTCGGAGAAGCTGGAGACGACGACGGTGGCCGGTTCTGGCGGCGCTGGTCAGTGTAGCAACCGCTCGTGTGTCGGCGATCGGACCGACAAGGTGGCTGACGCTGTCTTTTGCGAGGCAGCAACAACGGCTGAGTTTGGTTCGCTGAGTGGTGCGCCATGGCCATGTGGGGCGGTGGAGGCATTCCCTGAGCCCATTCTCGTGCCGAACGTGGAGAAGGTGGAGTTGTCGACGTCGGAGAAGCTGGAGCCGACGACGGTGGCCGGCTCTGGCGGTGCTGGTCTGGACCACGCTGTCGGAGGCATTCCCCGAGCGCATGCTCGTGACGAACGTGGAGAAGGTGAAGTTGTCGACGTCGGAGAAGCTGGAGCCGACGGCGTTGGCCGGCTCTGGCTGTGGTGGTCTGGACCACGCGCTCGGAGGCATTCGCTGAGCGCATGCTCGTGACGAACATGGAGAAGGTGGGATTGTCGTCTTCACCTGCTCTGAAGTCGACAATGGAGGGCTTTGCGATACTACCGTGATGGTGGAGTAGAACTCATCGAGGAGGTCACCGTGGTGGAATCTATGAATTCGGAGGTTGTCGGTGCCGGGGGAGCTGGAGATAAGGACGAAGGCCGATTTGAGTCGATGCTGAGGGCGGCACGGTTCGATGTGAAGCTAGAACGTTTAGCAAAGAGTATGAAAGCGAAAGACAAAGAACCGAGACCTCGAGCAGTTTTTTCACTAGGCGTTTCACAGACATATCACGTGCCAGGCGAACAATGTCTGAGAGAAATTGAAGGCGAACTGCCTTGTACGCGACTCGTATTTTGATGACGACATGTCATTGGCTAATATGATACCCATTTTGGCCCTATCAGTAATTAGGCTAGTGCTGGACTCCGCTCACCCTTCATTCCTCGCTCTACTTCATAACCATGGGGAGGGCCAAGACGCGATCGCAGACGAAAGCCCCGCGCCGCGCCAGGACCGTGGGGGTTGCTTCTTCTAAGCCATCAAGACAAAAGAAACAGGCCAAACATGCAAGCGAGAATGAAAGACGACAAAGTGGCGAATCGGACGATACTCGATCTGGAGACGACTCTACGAACGAACAGCGCGCTGGATCAAGCAGCTACGAATCCACAGATGATGAGGGAGAGGATATTATCGGAGGAAGTAATAGCGGCTATAGCGAATTCGGGGGAGTGAACGACGACAGCTCAGACTCGGACGGACGCCCACTCGATTCCGCCCAACAAGAGGAGTTGAGCACCAGCGTCCCTGTCAGCTCTGTGTCGGACATGTATATGACTGGTTTGACGATGGATAGCGGGCTTTACATAGCGGAGCGCACACGAGTTGAGAAGGCATTTCAAGACCATGGCGAGCTGGGTCTGTTTTCGCTATTTATCACTAAGGAGTTCAAGAGCAGGATCCAGGGGTGGACAAATGAGGCGCTGAAGGCGCACGGTAAAGCGGAAACAACGGACAGCGAATTCGACGCCTATATCGGTCTCGAGTTAGCGATGAGTATTTGCCCGCTCAATGAAATCGCGGAGTTCTGGAGTGAAAGGCGATTTCTTGGACAACACGATTTCTCAATGACTATGAGTCGAACGCGATTCCAGGATATTCGGGCTCGAGTTCAATTTCACCCTCTGGACATGACGTCGGGTGACGGAAGCGACCCCTCTGGCACAGCCGTATTGTGATGGAGCATGTACAAACGAAATTCGTGCAGATAGCGACCCCTTACGGGGCCAACTCGTTTGATGAGTGCAGTGTAAGAACCAAGGCCCGCACGCGTGCTAAATCTTATATGCCGTCCAAGCCAGACAAGTACGCAATTCGCTTCTACGCAGTCGTCGGGTGGAAATCGCTCTACATTCACAGCATCTGGGACAACGGCTCGGGCAATTGGACCCGGGCCACACCTGTTGCGCGTTATACAAAAGTTTTTCCGAGCCTTACTGCTCCTATCCTTCGAACCCTTTCAAACCCCGACGTTCGTGTAAAAAAAAAAGTGCCTCGGCACTGTGGGTTGCTATGATGGGACATCAAGCCTCGGCAGTGGAGTCACCAAGTGGTAGGCGTCTGATGGTGACGGATAATTTCTATACGCGTCACGCTTTGGCAAAGGCATTGTTGGTTTTTTCGGATGGCGAAACGAAACTGGTTGGCACGATACGCGAGAAAAATGTGGAGCAAACAAGTAAACCTGCAGTTGCCGCGTCAATTGCGCGAGTTGGGTCTGCCCCACGGGGCACCTGGGAGCTTATCGCTATACCCGAACAAGAAGGCGGATACACCCAGCGCAAAAAGGAGCACACCAAGACTCAGCGCAACCTACCAAAAAACAGCCGCAGTGCATTTCCACCTCCTGTAAGCGTTTTCGCACCACATGCCGGCTACATTGTTTTCAAGGACCGCAAAGTGGTGCTGTTTTATTCAAACGACTTACGCAAGACACCATCGAAGCTCGTGATGACCATGGATGATCCCGACGCAATTGACTGCGTGCATGGATTGTTTCCAATCAAGCGGTGGACTGGCAAAGAAAACCTCCACAAAAAACATTTATGGTTCCCGCGGTGATTGCTGCCTACAATTCTGCTATGAATGGTGTAGACAGGGTTGATCAATTGCGGTCGACAAACCCGACGCGACGCAAGGAGATGCGACTGTCCATGAGTATTTTTACATGGGCACTGGATATGTGTGTCATTAACGCCTATGCGCTCTTTCAAGAGGTTATGCCGCCTGGAACTTCTTTAGTAACGCTCCGTGAGTTCAAGCGTCGGATCGCAGAACAGCTTACGGCAAAACACTTAGCCACCATGAACTTGAAGCGATCGGCGAAACGCAAAAACAAGGAGACGTCTCCGAGTGGAGTGGTCGGTGGAATCATGAGTGGTCACATTCTAACGCCAAACTCGACCGTTGAGTCGGATGGACAGCTAAAGTGCCTGTTGTGCCGAATGCGCGGGTTCCAGAAACGGTCGCGATATGGATGCGCCGAATGCCAAGTCGGATTTCATGTGGAATGCTTTGCAGCCTACCACTTCCAAGACGTTTTTTCACAGGCGTCGACGCCGAGCGTTCGTGAAGCACTTGAGCTCGTCTGCGCAGCAGCTACAGGAAATAGTCTCTTCAAGGCCCGGACGAAGAAGAACAAGTCAATCACACCTGTGTCAGAGATTGAACTTCCTCAACCATCGGACAGCCAGCGACGCAAATCGTGATAAAGGCCAACGCTATTGCAGTAATCCAGCCACAGCCGATACCGCGTTATATGTCGTTTCCATTTAGCTGAGCCCAGACAGTACTCGCCTGGCATTTCACTACTTCAATATCGTATTTGCAACGCAGACATCGTTCGCCTGGCATTTCACTACATCAATATCGTATGCGCAGCGCAGACATCGCCTGGCACTCACGTCAATATCTATGATGCACCGACTTGCACAGTTGGCCCCGATATCAACTTTATAAGCAAGACTACGTCCGACAATGCCGTCTCGGTGAACCCGGCTCCACATTCGCTCAGCACACACGGTCAGGGTAATACTTCCGAGTTCTTCAAGACAACTACGGCCCGGCCACTGCCGTCATCTTTGTATCCATCTCCTCCGCGCATACCCTACCGTTCTTGAACGGGGTGCTCCTCGCCAAGAACGAGACTCGGACGAGCCAGTGACAGCAACGTCGCCGGCCCGTTCGCTGACACACGAGCGCGTGATACATGTCTCCGGTTCCTCCGAAGTCATTAATTCCACCTTCTCCACGATCGTCACGACCATGCGCTGGGGGAATGCCTCCGAGCGCGTGGTCCAGCGCCCAGCCTGGTCACGGCGCCCCAATCAGTGTACCAAACTCAGCCGCGGTTGCTGCCTCGCAAAAGCCAGCGTCATCCACCTCGTCGGTCCGATCGCCGACACCCGCGCGTCGCTACACTGATCGGCGACGCCGGAGCCGGCCACCGTCGTCGTCTCCAGCTTCTCCGACGTCAACAACTCCGTCTTCTCCACGTTCGTCACGAGCAGGCGCTCGGGGAATGCCTCCGACAGCGTGATCCAGACCAGCGTCGCCACAGCCGGCCTACGTCGTCGTCTCCAGCTTCTCCGACGTCGACGACTCCACCTTCTCCACGTTCGTCACGAGCATACACTCGGGAATATCTCCGACAGCGTTGTCCAGACCAGCACAGTCAGAGCCGGCCACCGTCGTTGGCTCCAGCTACTACGACGTCGACAACTTCACCTTCTCCACGTTCGTCACGAGCATGGGCTCAGGGAATGCCTCCACCGCCCAACATGGCCACGGCGCCCCACTCAGCGAACCAAACTCAGCCGTTGTTGCTGCCTCGCAAAAGACAGCGTCAGCCACCTTGTCGGTCAGATCGCCGACGCACGAGCGGTTGCTACACTGACCAGCGCCGCCAGAGCCGGCCACCGTCGTCGTCTCCAGCTTCTCCGACGTCGACGACTCCACCTTCTCCACGTTCGGCACGAGAATGGGCTCAGGGAATGCCTCCACCGCCCCACATGGCCATGGCGCACCACTCAGCGCACCAAACTCAGCCGTTGTTGCTGCCTCGCAAAAGACAGCGTCAGCCACCTTGTCGGTCCGATCGCCGACACACGAGCGGTTGCTACACTGACCGGCGCCGCCAGAACCGGCCACCGTCGTCGTCTCCAGCTTCTCCGACGTCAATAACTCCGTCTTCTCCACGTTCGTCACGAGCATGCGCTCGGGAATGCCTCCGACAGCGTGATCCAGACCAGCGTCGCCACAGCCGGCCTACGTCGTCGCCTCCAGCTTCTCCGACGTCAACAACTCCACCTTCTCCACGTTCGTCACGAGCATGCGCTCGGGGAATGCCTCCGACAGCGTGGTCCAGACCAGCGTCGCCACAGCCGGCCTACGTCGTCGTCTCCAGCTTCTCCGACGTCGACGACTCCACCTTCTCAACGTTCGGCACGAGCATGGGCTCGGGGAATGCCTCCGACAGCGTGATCCAGACCAGCGCCGCCAGAGCCGGCCACCGTCGTCGTCTCCAGCTTCTCCGACGTCAACAACGCCGTCTTCTCCATGTTCGTCACGAGCAGGCGCTCGGGATGCCTCCGAGCTGCGTGGTCCAGCGCCTAACATAGCCACGGCGCCCCACACAGCGAACCAAACTCAGCAGCGGTTGCTGCCTCGCAAAAGACAGCGTCAGCCACCTTGTCGGTCCGATCGCCGACACACGCGTGGTTGCTACACTGACCAGCGCCGCCAGAGCCGGCCACCGTCGTCGTCTCCAGCTTCTCCGACGTCGACGACTCCACCTTCTCCACGTTCAGCACGAGCAGGCGCTCAGGAAATGCCTCCGAGCACGTGGTCCACCGCCCCATATCGCCATGGCGCACCACTCAGCGCACCAAACTCAGCAGCGGTTGCTGCCTCGCAAAAGACAGCGTCAGCCACCTCGTCGGTCCGATCGCCGACACACGAGCGTCGCTACACTGACCAGCGCCGCCAGAGCCGGCCTACGTCGTCGTCTCCAGCTTCTCCGACGTCGACGACTCCACCTTCTCAACGTTCGGCACGAGCATGGGCTCGGGGAATGCCTCCGACAGCGTGATCCAGACCAGCGCCGCCAGAGCCGGCCACCGTCGTCGTCTCCAGCTTCTCCGACGTCAACAACGCCGTCTTCTCCATGTTCGTCACGAGCAGGCGCTCGGGGATGCCTCCGAGCTGCGTGGTCCAGCGCCTAACATAGCCACGGCGCCCCACACAGCGAACCAAACTCAGCAGCGGTTGCTGCCTCGCAAAAGACAGCGTCAGCCACCTTGTCGGTCCGATCGCCGACACACGCGTGGTTGCTACACTGACCAGCGCCGCCAGAGCCGGCCACCGTCGTCGTCTCCAGCTTCTCCGACGTCGACGACTCCACCTTCTCCACGTTCAGCACGAGCAGGCGCTCAGGGAATGCCTCCGAGCGCGTGGTCCAGCGCCCAGCCTGGTCACGGCGCACCACTCAGCGCACCAAACTCAGCAGCGGTTGCTGCCTCGCAAAAGACAGCGTCAGCCACCTCGTCGGTCCGATCGCCGACACACGAGCGTCGCTACACTGATCGGCGACGCCAGAACCGGCCTCCGTCGTCGTCTCCAGCTTCTCCGACGTCAACAATTCCACCTTCTCCACGTTCGTCACGAGCAGGCGCTCGGGAATGCCTCCGAGCGCGTGGTCCAGCGCCCAACATGGCCACGGCGCCCCACTCAGCGAACCAAACTCAGCCGCTGTTGCTGCCTCGCAAAAGACAGCGCCAGCCACCTCGTCGGTCCGATCGCCGACACACGCGTGGTTGCTACACTGACCAGCGCCGCCAGAGCCGGCCACCGTCGTCGTCTCCAGCTTCTCCGACGTCAACAACTCCACCTTCTCCATGTTCGTCACGAGCCGGCGCTCGGGAATGCCTCCGAGCGCGTGGTCCAGCGCCCAACATGGCCACGGCGCCCCACTCAGCGAACCAAACTCAGCCGCTGTTGCTGCCTCGCAAAAGACAGCGCCAGCCACCTCGTCGGTCCGATCGCCGACACACGCGTGGTTGCTACACTGACCAGCGCCGCCAGAGCCGGCCACCGTCGTCGTCTCCAGCTTCTCCGACGTCAATAACTCCACCTTCTCCATGTTCGTCACGAACATCGGCTCAGGGAACGCCTCCGAGCGCGTGGTCCAGCGCCCCACATGGCCACGGCGCACCACTCAGCGCACCAAACTCAGCAGCTATTGCTGCCTCGCAAAGACAGTGTCAGCCACCTCGTCGGTCCGATCGCCGACACACGAGCGTTGCTACACTGATCAGCGACGCCGGAGCCGGCCTCCGTCGTCGTCTCCAGCTTCTCCGACGTCAACAATTCCACCTTCTCCACGTTCGTCACGAGCAGGCGCTCAGGGAATGCCTCCGTGCGCGTGGTCCAGCGCCCAACATGGCCACGGCGCCCCACTCAGCGAACCAAACTTAGCCGCTGTTGCTGCCTCGCAAAAGACAGCGTCAGCCACCTTGTCGGTCCGATCGCCGACACACGCGTGGTTGCTACACTGACCAGCGCCGCCAGAGCCGGCCACCGTCGTCGTCTCCAGCTTCTCCGACGTCGACAACGCCGTCTTCTCCATGTTCGTCACGAGCAGGCGCTCGGGGAATGCCTCCGAGCTGCGTGGTCCAGCGCCTAACATAGCCACGGCGCCCCACACAGCGAACCAAACTCAGCCGCTGTTGCTGCCTCGCAAACGACAGCGTCAGCCACCTCGTCGGTCCGATCGCCGACACACGAGCGGTTGCTACACTGACCAGCGCCGCCAGAGCCGGCCACCGTCGTCGTCTCCAGCTTCTCCGACGTCAATAACTCCACCTTCTCCACATTCGGCACGAGCAGGCGCTCGGGAAATGCCTCCGAGCACGTGGTCCACCGCCCCATATCGCCATGGCGCACCACTCAGCGCACCAAACTCAGCAGCGGTTGCTGCCTCGCAAAAGACAGTGTCAGCCACCTCGTCGGTCCGATCGCCGACACACGAGCGGTTGCTACACTGACCAGCGCCGCCAGAGCCGGCCACCGTCGTCGTCTCCAGCTTCTCCGACGTCGACGACTCCACCTTCTCCACGTTCGTCACGAGCAGGCGCTCAGGGAATGCCTCCGTGCGCGTGGTCCAGCGCCCAACATGGCCACGGCGCCCCACTCAGCGACCCAAACTCACCCGCGTTTGCTTCCACGCAAAAGACAGCGCCAGCCACCTTCTCCGCCCGATCGCCGACTCACGCGCGTGTGCTCCACAGACCAGCGCCGCCAGAGCCGGCCACCGTCGTCGTCTCCAGCTTCTCCGACGTCAATAACTCCACCTTCTCCACATTCGGCACGAGCAGGCGCTCGGGAAATGCCTCCGAGCACGTGGTCCAGCGCCCAACATGGCCACGGCGCCCCACTCAGCGAACCAAACTCAGCAGCGGTTGCTGCCTCGCAAAAGACAGCGCCAGCCACCTCGTCGGTCCGATCGCCGACACACCGGCGGTTGCTACACTGACCAGCGCCGCCAGAGCCGGCCACCGTCGTCGTCTCCAGCTTCTCCCACGTCGACGTCTCCACCTTCTCCACGTTCAGCACGAGCAGGCGCTCAGGGAACGCCTCCGAGCGCGTGGTCCAGCGCCCCACATGGCCATGGCGCACCACACAGCGAACCAAACTCAGCCGCTGTTGCTGCCTCGCAAACGACAGCGTCAGCCACCTTGTCGGTCCGATCGCCGACACACGAGCGTTGCTACACTGATCAGCGACGCCGGAGCCGGCCTCCGTCGTCGTCTCCAGCTTCTCCGACGTCAATAACTCCACCTTCTCCACATTCGGCACGAGCAGGCGCTCGGGAAATGCCTCCGAGCACGTGGTCCACCGCCCCATATCGCCATGGCGCACCACTCAGCGCACCAAACTCAGCAGCGGTTGCTGCCTCGCAAAAGACAGCGCCAGCCACCTCGTCGGTCCGATCGCCGACACACGAGCGGTTGCTACACTGACCAGCGCCGCCAGAGCCGGCCACCGTCGTCGTCTCCAGCTTCTCCGACGTCGACGACTCCACCTTCTCCACGTTCAGCACGAGCAGGCGCTCGGGAAATGCCTCCGAGCACGTGGTCCACCGCCCCATATCGCCATGGCGCACCACTCAGCGCACCAAACTCAGCAGCGGTTGCTGCCTCGCAAAGACAGCGCCAGCCACCTCGTCGGTCCGATCGCCGACACACCAGCGGTTGCTACACTGACCAGCGCCGCCAGAGCCGGCCACCGTCGTCGTCTCCAGCTTCTCCGACGTCGACGACTCCACCTTCTCCACGTTCGTCACGAGCAGGCGCTCAGGGAATGCCTCCGAGCTGCGTGGTCCAGCGCCTAACATGGCCACGGCGCCCCACTCAGCGAACCAAACTCAGCAGCGGTTGCTGCCTCGCAAAAGACAGCGTCAGCCACCTCGTCGGTCCGATCGCCGACACACGAGCGGTTGCTACACTGACCAGCGCCGCCAGAGCCGGCCACCGTCGTCGTCTCCAGCTTCTCCGACGTCGACGACTCCACCTTCTCCACGTTCAGCACGAGCAGGCGCTCAGGGAATGCCTCGAGCGCGTGGTCCAGCGCCCCACATGGCCACGGCGCACCACTCAGCGAACCAAACTCAGCAGCGCTGTTGCTGCCTCGCAAACGACAGCGTCAGCCACCTCGTCGGTCCGATCGCCGACACACGAGCGGTTGCTACACTGACCAGCGCCGCCAGAGGCCGGCCACCGTCGTCGTCTCCAGCTTCTCCGACGTCAACAACTCCACCTTCTCCATGTTCGTCACGAGCAGGCGCTCGAGGAATGCCTCCGAGCGCGTGGTCCAGCGCCTAACATAGCGCCATGGCGCACCACACAGCGCACCAAACTCAGCGGCGGTTGCTGCCTCGCAAAGACAGCGCCAGCCACCTCGTCGGTCCGATCGCCGACACACGAGCGGTTGCTACACTGACCAGCGCCGCCAGAGCCGGCCACCGTCGTCGTCTCCAGCTTCTCCGACGTCGACAACTCCACCTTCTCCACGTTCAGCACGATCAGGCGCTCAGGGAATGCCCTCCGAGCGCGTGGTCCAGCGCCCCACATCGCCACTGGCGCACCACTCAGCGCACCAAACTCAGCAGCGGTTGCTGCCTCGCAAAAGACAGCGTCAGCCACCTCGTCGGTCCGATCGCCGACACACGAGCGTTGCTACACTGACCAGCGCCGCCAGAGCCGGCTCACCGTCGTCGTCTCCAGCTTCTCCGACGTCAAATAACTCCACCTTCTCCACATTCGGCACGAGCAGGCGCTCAGGAAATGCCTCCGAGCACGTGGTCCAGCGCCCCATATCGCCATGGCGCACCACTCAGCGCACCAAACTCAGCAGCGGTTGCTGCCTCGCAAAGACAGCGCCAGCCACCTCGTCGGTCCGATCGCCGACACACGAGCAGTTGCTACACTGACCAGCGCCGCCAGAGCCGGCCACCGTCGTCGTCTTCCAGCTTCTCCGACGTCAATAACTCCACCTTCTCCACGTTCAGCACGAGCAGGCGCTCGGGAAATGCCTCCGAGCACGTGG